>PVJX010012342.1:0-50693 GCA_004027295.1 Dolichotis patagonum
AACAAAAATAAAATACCAGGAAAGAAAATAGAAACACTTCCTCAGACACAAAAAATAAATTCAGTGACTCTGATTATTCATCTATAAGCTCACCAGAAGGAAATTCTTCCTTCTACTAGGCAATCTATTCTAACATACCATAGAAAATCTGTAACTGTAGCATCCAACACTACTCCATTTTCCTTAATGAAGAAACACTATGATGATTTTGCCAGATCAAAGAAACCATGCTACAGTACAGAATGACAAGTTCACTAAGTGAAGGTACCTCTTAAAGCAGGCTTTGCTCAAATCACACCCTATGAATTAACTAACAAATTCACTCAATGGGACTTAATTGACATGTTGTTAACTCTGAGAAATTCACTGTAAAATGACTCATCCAAACAATGAAAGATTTTCTCCATGCTGGTCTTCAGCAAAGCCTCAACCACAGACAATAGCTGATGGCTTCTTTTTACCCCTTCTTACCCAGACACAAAACTTTAGACCTCACTGCCAATATGTTAATCTCATTCATAAGATTCTCTTACCTCAACCCCAGCTGCACTTACTACTCTATCTCATATAGTTAACCTGGCGGAGTAAGCAGTTAGTTTAGCAAACTATTTACAAACAGCCTTTATCCTACTCTCAGATTATAAAACAAACAGGCAGAGTTGATTGTTACATTACTTTTTTGCACTTCAGTTACCTGAAAAAGAAATAATCTATAGGGTTACTGCTAAGAGTTATTAATAATACATGAAAGTACCATAATTCAGAGTATTTTTAATGGGTCATTCTAAATATGTGGAAGGTGTCAGGTCCCCACTCGGGTGGGAGAGAAAAACTACCCGAGTGGATCTATTATTCACACCTGCAGGTGCACAGCATTAACAGGAAGCTAACAGCTGCCCCACACAGCTCAACCTGCTGAGAGCTGATTCTGCAAAAAGTCACAAGAAACATGCTGTGCCTGCCAGCACCCTCTTGTACCCAAGAGTTGCCCTTGGGTACTCTATCTGGGGATGCCCTATCAGCCATCCCCAGAGCCCCTACTCAGAGACCCAAAATTTTACACCCTCCTCAGCAGTGCCCTCTCCATTACCTAAAATCCCCTAGCAAACATGCTCCCAGCCCTTGCTGAGGGATAATGGTCTTTTCACCCTTGGCCCCAGCTGCACCTGGTCTATAGTAAATCCTTGCATGGCACTTAAACCTTGCTTGCCTCAGTGGCCTCAGTTGTGCCTCAGTTTACTCTAACAGAAGGACCTCAAAGTGCAATCTGGCTTTGCTATGTAAGCAAGAGATTATGAAGGAGATGAAAATGTCAATAAATTTATTGGGAGCAGTGCCCCTACTATCAAGAAGAAAATAAAAGTTGAGTCTCAGGAGACCTGAGAAAAGGGCCTCCCCATATCATTCCTGGTTCTATACAATTACTGGGCAGGGATACTAGATCATATTTGTCTTACTTTAATTACTTAAATGCCTAAGGATATTTTGTTAAGTGACATAAGCCAGGTACAGAAAGACAAAATATTGCATGATCTCATTTATAGGTGAAATTTAGAATAGTCAAACTCATGGAAGCAAAAAGAGGTGGTTACGAGGGGATTGAGAGGTAAAGGGGAGATTAGGGAGATGTTGTTAAAGGGTACACAATTTCAGTTAGGCAGGAGGAGTAAATTCAAGAGATCTATTGTCGGGGATTTAGCTCAGTGGCTTAAGTGCCTGCCTGGCAAGCGTGAGGTCGTCAGTTCGATCCCCGGTACCAAAAAAAAAAAAAAAAAAGAGATCTATTGTCCAACATGTTAACTATAGTTCATGACAATGTATTATATTAGAAACTTCAAAGTTTCTAAGAGAGCAGATATTAAGTATTCTCATCAACACACACACACACACACATACACAAAGTATGTGAGTAATGGAGATGGAGATGGTAACAGCTTGTTTTAGTCCTCCCACAAGGTATACATATATCAAAACATCAATTTTTGTATGCCACAGATATATGCTTTTTGTCAATTTAAAATGAATTATTAATATGTTAACTTTACTAAGGCGGGTTCAGTAGTCTAGGAAATAGTTCAAATTGGGGCCGGGGATTTAGCTCAGTGGCTTAAGCGCCTACCTGGCAAGCGCAAGGTCATGAGTTCGATCCCCGGTACCAAAAAAAAAAAAAAAAAAAAAAAGAAATAGTTCAAGCTGGTTAGCAGCTTCCTGAGATTCATGAAGACATTTTGTCCTAAGGGGTTTCTGTTGAGAACATCCCCCACTCACAGACTCTCAGCCCAGCCTTCTACCTGGTAAACTCGCCTTCCACTGGGCGATGAAATTAAAGTAATGGACTGTCGATCAACTAGATCCAAGGCCTGGACAGCAGAAGAACCAAAGATGAACTTCAGCCTGGGAAACAGAAACACTTTGGATTAAAAGGGCTGATTTTCAGTCACTGCAGTAACTACACCCAAAGGATCACTGTCTTTAGCAATTTTTTTTTCTCACAGTGTTGTGGGTGGGTTGGATTCATGTATGCAAGTGCTCTCTACTGAGCTATATACCCATGCCCTCAACATTTTTAAAAATGCATTTTAATTTGGAATAAATGAAAATAAATATGGGAAAACCTATGGGCTCATTTATTCCCCAGAACTAATGTTATCTTGTTCACTCATTTCTTGTGGGGTGTTTTTTTTTTTTGTATTTTTGAGACAGGGTCTCTCTGTGCAGTTTGGGCAGGCCTTGAGCTCATTTTGTAGCCCAGGCTGGTCTCGAACTCACAACAATCCTCCTGCCTCAGCCTCCTGAGTGCTGGAATTACAGGTGTGAGCCACCACGCCCGGCCTTGTTCACTCATTTGTAATGTTCTTGGTTTTATAAATAAAAGGAATAAACTATTATAAATTTTAAAAAGTCCTCTTTATACTTTTTTGTTGTGGCTCCTTATATTTTTTTCCCACATTCCTTTTATCTCTTTGGCAATCACATCCTTTTTTTCTTACTTTCCTCCCTCCTTTCCTTTGGTTTGTGATTAAACCCAGGGCCTTATACATGGCAAGCATCTGCTTTACCACTGAGCCACATCTCCAGCAACAAACATATATCCTTGTTTCTTTCCTATTAAAATCTGTGTATTTCATTATATACAGGATGTGTGTGCATATGTTTCTCTATATCTACATAATGTATGAATATACATATGGAGCTGTCCTATAAATCTTAAAATATAACAAGCATATTATTTTATTTTCCTATGAGATAATCTCATGTACAGAATTTGGGGAGATGGGAAGGATTGCTTGTGAGTTTTCAACAGTACACATGACAAAATAGCCAACAAAGAAAAAGAAACCTTCGTTAGAACTTCATCAATCAGAGATAACAGTTAACTTTAAAAATCTTTTAACCCTGCCTTTTCTACTTTATGACTATTGTGAACATCTCTTGACTGCATTGAATATTTTTCTGTTATAGCACTCTTAATGGCACCAAAGATTTCTACAGTAAAGATCAACTGTTTGGCCAGGGGTTTAGCTCAGCGGTGTAAGTGCCTGCTTGGCAAATGGGAGGTCGTGAGTTCCATCCCTGGCACCAAAAAAAAAAAAAAAAAAAAAAAAAAAAAAAATCAACTGTTTTTATTCTCTCAAATTATTTTGGATAGGTTATTTCCAGGTTGTTTTGTTTTGTTGCTTCCACTACCTGTACTGGATGAATATGTTCACTGTAAAATCTTTGTGAACATACATGATTACTTCCTTGGAATACATTCTTAAAAATGGGTCAGAGAATATGTATGTTTTATGGCTGGGCCTGGTAGCACATGCCTGTGATCTCAGCAATTGGGAGGCTGAGGCAGGAGGACAGCCATAAGTTTGAGGCTAGTGGGGCAACATAGTGAGTCCAAGGGCAGCCTGAATTGCACAGCAAGACCCTGTCATTTAAAAAAAAAAAACGAATAGTTATGTTTAAAGCATAAATGTTTGTTGCCAGGTAACCTTCCAATTTACCTTCCTACCAAGAAGGTATTATTTATCTCTTTCACTACATTCCTGCCAAAATTTTTGCTGTGGCTGCCAGTTTTATACGTGAAAAGTTATCTTAACTTGTATTGTTAATGGTCACTAGTAAAATTTATCATTTCCTCCAAAGTTTTTTCCTATTGGTACTTTTTTTGCTTTTAAAATAGTGATTTTTCATCTATATAATCCATATAGAAAAATATGCAAGTAAGTGTCATTTCTAGGTAGCTTTCACTTTTTTGTTGCCATTGAGAATATAATTATAGTTTTTGATTCTGTGAAATAGAATGATTTTTTTATTTTGGTATTTTTATTGTTTTTATTACTTTGTTTTTAAAGTAGCTATATTGCCAGGCGTGGTGGCGCATGCCTGTAATCCCAGAAATTGAGAAGCTAGGGCAGGAAGACCGTTGCGAGTTTGAGACAAGCCTGGGCTACAACGTGAGCTCAAGGCCAGCCTGAACTGCATAGCGAGACCCTGTCTCAAAAAAATAAAATTAAAATAAATTAAACAATAAAGTAGCTATGCATCTGCAAATAATAGTCTCTCCCTGAAAATAGTTATACTTCTATTTTTTCCATGTGTTACTGTAATAGTTACAATTTCTACAACAATGTTAAACAGGACCAGAAAATAGGACAACATAGTAGTAACTTATGCTGTTCAATATTACATGGCCATTTATTTTTAATGACCATATTAAAAATTGTTTCTAGTTTAGTAAGACTTACTATTTTTTTTTTTTTTTTTGGTACCGGGGATTGAACTCATGACCTCACACTTGCCAGGCAGGCGCTTAAGCCACTGAGCTAAATCCCTGGCCCTAGTAAGACTTATTTTAAAAACCAAGAGTTGCTATTGAAAAGATTTAGATCTTAAAATACTAATAGTTTAAAAAAATCAAACACAACAGGATGTATACTTACGATAAAAGATGGTCATCAGGAACTGTAAAATGAGAGAGGAAAAAAGGTTAACCATGTTAAACTAGTGACCAAAGATTTTAAAAATCTTTTTAAAAAACTATAACCAAAGATTGTACCTTGATTGTAAGACTGTTAACTTGGCTTGCATATCTAACTTTATTCCTTCCTCAAATCCCACTAAAACAATAAAAAGATTTTTTAAAAAGTATGAACCATGGTTGGTGGGATATGCCCGCAATTCCAGCACTCTGGGAAGCTGAGGCAGAAGGATCACAAGTTCAGATTACTGAGCACCGTCTCTAAATAAATAAACAAATAAATGGCTAGGGATGTAGCTCAGTGCAAAGGCCTTGGGGTCGAGCCTCAGTACCACATATATAAATAGGTACATAAAGGTATAAATTCCCAAGGATGAGCAAAGAGAGAAACAGTTACAGTACTTTGGAAGCTACAGAAGAGAGAAAGATAATTTGAGACCTGAGAAAAATGAATCCTTAAGCTACTAATAGGGACAGCCAGGTGCCAACTGGACTGATGTTCCAGAACACACCACCCACTCTGTACCCGCCCCTCATTGTACCCTCAACTAAAGAAGTTTTCATAAACTGGTGGCAGCATATAGCTCTGGAGGCCAGGATCAGGCCAGGACACCAAGACTTTTTTTTTAGTTTTGGTTTTTTTGAGACAGGATCTCACTATGTACTTCAGGCTGGGCTTGAACTCATTTGATCCCAGTTGCTCTCTTTAGCTGAAGATTACTGCTGCACCCTCCTTCTGGCAAAAGACTAGGCATGTTTCTGGAGATGTCCAAACTACAATATCTGGAGCAGCTCCACATACTAGGTAGGGTGGCACTAGGAGCATCACATGAAAAGCACAGGGACTTCTTGCTGTCATCCCCAACACAGCTCTTTTAATACAAATAATAAGACTTTTACCCTCTAGGCAGGATCTGCTTTTTGCTGGGGAACCTGACCAACCCAAGAATGACACCGGAGTAGATTCTCTAACTGAGGCCTAGTGAGAGCAGTTACAGTGGCATAGTGCATGTGTAAGCTCCTCCAAAATCGGAGCCTTCCACTCTTAAACATGCCTAGACAACTACAGATGACCAGCCAACAAAGGAAAAAACACACAAAACAGAACAAATAGAAGAGCGCTGTTAGAGAAAAATGGCAGAAGAAAAATCCAAACCTTTTATAATATCATCATAGAAAAAGAAGCTAATGCAATCATAAAACAGGCAATAATCAAGTAAAAGAAGTTGTAAATTAAATATGGCAACAGAAATTAAAAATGCAACAGAAAACCAGGAAGATATAACTGAAGAAAGTTCCCAAGAAATAGAATACATAAAAAAGATGAAATATAGTGGGGTGGATAAGTCACTAAGAGGGACAATAAAGGACATTAACTGAATGAAGGAATACAAGAACAGAGAAAACAGATGGAGGGAACTCATCAATCAAGTCAAGAAAATTTCCCAAGAAAACTTCTAGCTTGAAACGGTTCATTTAAGTTGCCATGTGGTAGGATGCAAAAAACACTGGAATACTGATTCAAGATGATACAGCTGACCCTTAACATCCGTGAGTTCCACATATGCATATTCAACCAATCTCATGCCAGAAACAAGCAAAAAAAAAAAAAAAAACCCAAAACAAAACTATGTCCTTTTCTTGATCATTATTTCCTGACCCATACAGTATAACATCTATTTATGCAGCATTTGCATTGTATCACATATTATGAGTAATGTAGATATTTTTAAGTATACAGGAAGATGTATGCAGGTTATATACTATTTTATTTAAGAAACTGGAATCTAATGATATCCACAGGCAGTCCTTTAACCAATCCTCCATAGGCATTGAGTGACAAATATGATCCAAATTTTCAGAGAAAATAAAGGTCATGTACAAAAAAATCAGGAGCAACACTAGATGCTAGGAGGTAGAATAATACTTGCAGATGTCTGAAGAAATATTATTTCCAACATGTAATTTAACACTTAGCCAACCTATCAATTAAGGTTGCAATGGCAGAAAAAACTTTTTCAGACTTGTAAAATTTGAAAAGTACCATCTCATGCCCCCTTGTTCAGGATAAGGTAGGAAACCAAGAAAGTAAAATTGTAGGATATACTAAACATAAGACCCAACATAGGTAAAAAAATTTTCGGGGTAATAACAGTGAAGGGAAAAAAAGATCTCAGACAGCCAAGAGATCAGTCAGTCCATAGCAGGCAAGCCAGTGGGCTTTAGGAAAAATTTCAAGAAAATTCAACTGGCACAAACCTCACTCATCTGAACATTTTGAGTGGATATTTAGAACACTAGGAAAGAATCTGAGGTTGAATTAGGTATAAATATACAGAAAACAAAACAAGCAAACCAAACCAAGGCAGCTATAACTCCAGGGAAACCAAAAAGTTACACAGGAAAGGAATAGTAATCAGAGTTTCCAGCATAGCTGAGCTGTGAGTAGCGTACACATTATCATGCAAATGTAAATTTGAATCTTGATCTTAAAAAAAACTGCTGAGGAATGAGAGTTAGGAAGGATGTGTGACTACCTAAAACAAGATTTTTAAAATTCAGAGACTGGAGAGAAGGACAGATCAAGCCTAGGTGGTGGTGGAAAGGATGGGGCAAACACCTGAACATGTGGGATCCCAACGCAAGTGTCAAACCTGTATCTACCCAACATCAGGTACCCTGGAGGTTCTCATCCTGCGTGACTGCCACATCCACCACCTGTCAATCTAGCCTTTCTCCTGCCTCTCTCCTCCCTCCACCAGAAGCTCCCCACTGGAATCCAGCTTTCTTTCCATGTGGGCCCTGTTATCCTGTGCCCCAGGCAGGGTACCCAGGAAAACCCTCAGGTTCCTATCCTCCATGCCCATTGCTGGCCCCTGGTATGCCTCCTGTGAACTTTTTGGCTCATTGAATGGTGGGCACAGGAATGGTGATGGACAAAAAGATGCAAAAAAGAAAAAGGGGGAAAAAAGCTCATAAAAAGATGCACAAACTCCATAAGCATGGCAAACTTTCCTCCTCTTCTTATAGACTTTGACTGAATACAGGGCCTGCACACTTTCCTCAAGTTTCATCAGTTCTGCTCTCCCATCAAGCTTCAATTACCACGTGTTGTACTGGGGGAAATTAGCCCTTGTGGCCCCAGCTACCCCTTCCTGAGCCTTATCCTGCTATTTAGTCCTGAGTGGCTGGGGGAAACAGGAAGAGGACAACCATGGGATACCAAAGGCCATCCTCTCACTGCTTGATAGCTCTTATAGCTGAACTGTTTTTTGAAGATGGGGAGATCTCCGAGCTAAATGCTGAAGAAAAGTTTAAGATCTGTAAAATGTGATCTTTGATTGGAGAATTCTGGAGAAATTTCATTACAATGAAAAAACCTGTACCTTTTTTGTAAGTGTGGCACACTTGGGTGACTTAATAGCAAACATATTCCCAGCAGGTCTTTTATTGATTCTACTAACTGCAAGGCTGCTGGGATGCAGTGTTTGGTTAATGATCTCTAGCTACACTTTCAGAAGCTGAACTGCATCCTCAGCTCAATGTAGTAACTCATACTCCAGGATATAGTCTAAATAAAGCTATTATTTCTCCTGGTGGGGGGGGAAACATTTTAAAAATGCAGAAAACAGTGAACCAATAGCAGTGGTCCCTGTACTGAGCCATGGACAGCAAGGTCACCTACTGGGCCTCCCTCAAGATTATTAATGTATGAATTAATCCACTCTGACAGACACCAGTTCTGACAATGATTTTGGAAAGCAATAGCATTCAAAATTCCCAGGCCATTACTTAAGAGTCCAAGACATACTGTGGGTGCTGACAACAGATTGGGTTTTCTCCCACCTTTTCTGGAATCAGAACACGTTTAACTACATGGCTGGCCTAATATTTTAAGCATTATTACCTAAGCCTTACTACTCCTGACTGAAATGAGAAAAGTTCGCTTACTTTTCTCAGTTCTTTAAAAACAGTAACAGAAAGCATTCTTTCCAAGGGCACAAAGGTATCAAAATCAATAAGCAAAGGCAGTTTTGAGACATAATTTGGTTATTTACAGAGTGTTCACTTTTACATTAGAAGAGTAGTTCTAACTACTCGATTCATTTTTATTATAAATGGTTTTTTGGTGGTTGTTTCAGGGCCTTGCCCCTTTCTCAGTGATTTTGGTGGACTTGGACATATAGCGCCCACTCCTGGTCAGAAGAAAAAAAGGTACTTTCACAACATCCAGACTTACTCCAAAAACTGCGTAGGTATTCGAAAGAGTCTGTGACCCTACTTTCTAAACAACATGTCTGAGAGTACTAACTTGAAACTTAACATTAAGATGTCAGAAAAGTGTTATGTTTAAAAATTCAAAGTTTCACTTTTTTACAACTCGCCGAAGGCTTCTGCCCCCTCCATCTCCCTGGCCCTGGGCCCTTTGTCACGGGTCCCTAGCGGCACTCCAAGCACTTTGTCCTCACTGGCTTGCCTGCTCCCTCAGGAAAGGACCTCTGCCGAATGGATTTGGCTGTTATTGACCAAAACTTCACTAGTTTGCCTTTCAATTTTTTGCCACTATAGGGTTTAGAGAGAACCAAAATGCTTAGGCCTATGCACGGCGAACAGGGAAGGCGCGGGACCCAATGACCCAAACTTAGATGCTCCAAAACTACCCACAAACTCCCGCCTCCACGCCCCACAGAGCGTACGGCCTACGCCGCTGCCACGCACGACTAAGGCCCATACTTCGCGCGTATTCCCGCACTGCCGCGGCCATCTCGTTCAGGAGCTCCTCTACGACTGCCGGTAACGCCACGGCCATAGAGCTAAAGGTTGCCCGCTTTACAATGCACTCCCGGACTCAAGCCTCCGGCCATTCAGCAACGCCCGCTTCCGACAGAAGGCGGAGCTTGAAGGAGTGACGTTGGCGTGCGTCATCGCGCATGCGGGCAAAAAGCGCTGACGCACTCGGACGTCACGGCCCGACCAATCCGGTGACCGCTCGGCTCAGGGTCCCGCAGGGCTGCAGTGCGCAGAGGACGTGGCTGGAGCATGTTCCGCCTCCTGAGTCGGACGTTAGGACGAGGCCTTCTGCGGGCCGCGGGCCGGCGTTGCCGGGGTTGCTCGGCGCGCTTGTTCCCTGGGCCCACGGAAAGCCAGGAGCTGGAGGTGTTGGTGCCGCGCCGCCGAGTTGCGCCGCATGGCCGGGGCCCGGGCCTGCTGCCTGTGTTGGCAGGTGAGGGGCGCGCGGAGCGGGCCTGGCTGGTCGGGGACAGGGGCGCGGGCCGGGTTTGGTGACCTCGGAGCCCCTTCCCGCAGCGCTCTCCTGGTTCTCGAGGCCTGCTGCAGCAGAGGGGGAAGAGCATCAGGGAGCAGGAGCGGCAGCCGCAGAAGACGCAGCGGATGAGGCGGAGGCGGAGATCATACAGCTGCTGAAACGAGCCAAGGTGAGGCAGCTCGGCGAGCGCGTAGTCTTTGTGGACGGGGTCTGGCGGCTTTGCTTTTGCGCATTGCTTCCTTCAGTTTACCGACGCGTGGATAATGGTTCCAATGTTACAATTCGCCAGAATTGCGTGGGTCATTGGTGTGGGGGTTGGGGTCCATCTAGGCCGGTATGTCTCTGAAGCTTGCAAGAAAAACTGCTGCAGTCTCTAGTATAGACAGAGTTGGCCCTCTAGGTATCACTGTTTGATCCAAATTATCAAGAATGTTTTGTAGTTGTGCTTATCAGTTAATCCACCAAACCGAAATGACATGGTTTTGCACACATTGTATGTACAGCATCCTGAAAATGCAATTTGGTGTTGGTTGTGCAGCTTGCTTCTTCTCTAAATTATTTTATTCCACGTCCTGTTTTCTCTTCAGGATAGCTCATCATTTTCACTGGGCTAAATACAACTTGATGGCAAGTGTTCAAATGGATATTCTTGGACCACAGTGTACTACTCACATGCCATCTCCACCAGGAGACCCCCCCACTACCTCTGAAGACTCAGTGCACCCACTGTACTCTTGATTTTAAATGCCTTCCTAGTACATTCTTTCGCCATCTTCTGTTTTTCTGCCTTCAGTTTCTTGGCTTAGAAACTTCACAGTTGTTCGTTATGTTTTGTTTTTGTTTTTTGAGAAACAGTCCCGCTGTGTAATTTAGGCCGGCCTTGAAGTCACTAGGTAACCCAGGGTGGCCTGGAACTCATGTTGATCCTCCTGCTTCAGCTTCACAAAGTGCTGGCGCCACCACTCCTGGCCTTATAACCGTTCGTAAAACTTGTTCCTTAACATTTTCCAGTGCACAGCAATAATTCTTAGTGCCACCAAATTAAACAGTATTTCCTAAATCTGTTTAAAAACTCTGTAGTTCCTTGACCCGAAAGCAAACGTCCAGAATGGTAGTCTTTGCTGCCCTCCTCCACTCTACAATTCATTCTACATACAGCAAACTAAGTGATGTTTTAAAAAATGTGAATGAAATTATATCATTTTCTTTACTGAAAACTCTGGATTCCTGTTATACTTAGGATAAAGCCTAAGATCCCTTCCATGGCTGTAAAACCCTACATAATGTAAACCAGCCTTTCTCACTCACCCATTGTGCACTAACACTCCAGTTAATCATCATTAGTGCCATTCTTTCACATCACTTACCTTGTATGTCTTCTAAAGAACCCTTGTCTTGGCCTAAAGGGCTTTGTTCATTCTCTTTGACACCTTCTTTGCTCCAGTTCCTTATTTAGTTGACTCATTTTTGTTTTTCCTTAGTTTAGCTCACTTTCTTAGAAGATTTTTTGGACTCCCACTGGAGGAGATCCTCACTTTTTTTTTAATGTTTTTTTTTTTCATAACTTTATCCTCAGTTGTAATGAAGCTCACTTTTCCCACAGGATCTCTTCCAGCCTTCAGCAAGAGAAAAACAGGATGAAGGGCAAGCAGTTTCCTTATGAAATATAATGTAAAGATTATTCACATTCTTTCTACCTGTACCCACTGGGCAGAACTTCATTATGTGTCCACACTTGGTTGCATGGGAGGCTGACCTCTCTTGTCACCTGCATAAACATAATGCTTCCTGCATAGTAGGCATTCAGTAAATCTCTGATGGATAGCGTCTTTCTGTGCATCGGGTGCATATCTGTATCTACTTTGGTCTGACAGCACTTGCATCTGCTATGGTTGTATTTCACTTAATATTATGTTGTCTTCTCTTTTTAGTTGAGCATCATGAAAGATGAGCCAGAAGAGGCTGAGCTGATTTTACATGATGCTCTTCGCCTTGCCTATCAGAGTGATAACAAGAAGGCCATCACTTACACTTACGACCTGGTAACTGTCCTAACCATTTGGAGCTACTGATGAGGAAGTGTGGATGTGGGGAAGGAATATTTTGTTGATTTACGTTCCTGACCTTTAGGATGAGGACATCCTGAGCTTTTTTTTTTTTTTTTTTGGTAAATCACTAGCAGGGTCACTTAAAAGAGATGTCTCAATTGTTACTTCAATAATGAATAGACCTAGATTTGGTTATCAATAAAGTATATGCAACAAAATATTTACTTTTACACCATTGCTTTATTGAGCTAGCAGATTAACTGGTGATACATTTTTCCCTACTTTCACTATCATTTTAATTTAGGGGTGAAAGCAAAAGGAAATCTCTAGCTTAAAGATTTTTAAAAGTCCTAAACTGAACAACAATTTGTAATTTGCTTTCAGATGGCCAATTTAGCATTTATACGAGGTCAACTTGAAAATGTAAGTAAATCATCTTGTAAATCATCTTGAATTTGTAGCTAGATGTGGTGGCGCATGCCTAGAAGGCTGAGGCAGGAGGATCATTGTGAGTTTGAGGCCAGCCTGGGCTGCATAGTAAGTTCAAGGTCAGTCTGCACTAGATAGTGAGATTGTGTCTCAAAAGAAAACTCTTGGAATTTGTGAAGTACTAGCCTCAAGGGAACTGTAGCAGGAAGAGTATAGGCTAAGCTCCTGTCAAAGAGACCCTACAATATAGGTTTTTGTTTTTTTAAAATGATTTATTTATTTATTTTTTTGTACTGGGGATCGAACCCATGACTGTGTGCTTGCAAGGCAGGCGCTTATGCTGCTGAGCTAAATCTCCAGCCCTGTATTTATTTTTTAATGCATTGTTCCATGGGTAGGCTAAGGACTAAGGGGCAGCTTAGGCATTCTGGTGTCTGGTGCAGAAGCACGGTTTTTCCTAAGACAAGTCCTCCTGGCAAGGGTGAGTTGATCCCTCTAGCCTGTCAGGGAAAAAGAGGATAAAGGGCACGTAGCATCCTTATAAAGTATAGTTTAAAAGTTGTTCATATTTTTTCCATCTGCAATTCTTGGGTAGGATTTTATATGATTATTCCTAATTAAGAGGAAAGCTGATCTACTGACAATCAAGATTTTATAACTACAGTGATTGGAGAGTGGAATTTTGGGACAATTAGCAGTCTGTTCTGCAACAATTTGGATGAGAAGTTAATCTCCAAAGTTGATTTCTACTCATCAAAGAGTAGCTTAAGGTACAGGAAATGGGGTCCTGATACTTTGGCCCATTCTCCTTTCACAGAAATACTGTTTTCCGTATTTGTCCATGTTTTTACAAGGAATGATACATGAGTGTGGTACTTAAAATTCGTGGTCATAATAGATAATGGGGCACAAGTAAAGGAAAAATCTTCTCCTTATCCTTTTAGGCAGAACAACTTTTTAAAGCAACAATGAGTTACCTGCTTGGAGGGGGTATGAGGCAGGTAAGGACGTCATGTACTACTGGCCCCACGCTGAAGTAGTTTGCAAAATAGTCATACTTCCTGAAAACTCTTCCATCCTCCAATATACTGCTTTTACCAAACAAAGTAGATTTTTTGCTTCTAGACCTTTATGAAAATGGCTACTCTTTCACTATGTCAGAAGCATGGTTGCTGAGGAATTTGCAGTTGACTAATTTCCCTAAAAGATTAAACTGTTTGATTTTTGAAACTAAAGTCATTCTAGAAGTTGATACGAAATATTCTGTGAGAAAATTTTGTCATGAATTTCTTTTTCTTTGTCCCTACAGGAAGACAATGCAATAATTGAAATCTCCCTCAAGTTGGCCAGTATCTATGCTGCTCAGAATAGGTAAGTAGTTAGAATCTAGCAGTTAGGGAATAACACTGTGGGCAGAAAATGCTGATCTGTGGGATGTTACATAATCATTTACCTAAAAGTCATCTGTGGTCTCCAGAAAATCGGGTGTCATACTTGCCATTGTGTTCTCCCCCCACCCCCCGCCTTTGCATTTCAAAAGCTCCCCCCCCTTTTTTTTTAGGCTTTTCCCTTTTTACTTTTGCTGTTTTTGCATTAATCTGCCATCAGGCTACTCTGTGATAAAGCTAGTCAGTTTTCTGTACTGGTTGGGAAGGAAATGGGAAGTTAGAGTGGAAACTATAGTTTAGCTTTTCAGTGGAGAGAGCACTAGAAAAACTACAGAGGATGGTAGACTTTGAAGAAGCTATTGAAGAAGCTACAACACTATTGTAAGCATCAGCAAAAGATGAAAGTTAAGGATGAAGTTAAGTGATGAGAGTCACTGTGGGAGTATCTCGTTGCTTACTGTGTTATCCATTGTAGAAAATAAGTGACTACTTTTAAGGCCTGTGCAGAGGGTTTAGAATCAAGCTGTTCTGTTTAAGTGAATTGACCACTGCCTTAAGAAGATGTAGAGATGATGATAGGTAGGTTTCTGGAAGACAGCATAGCCAAAAACAGGGTGCTGGGGTGGGGGTGGGGGACTTTATATAAGCAAGTCAAGAAATAGGTGCTACTTTTAAAGTAGTTGTTGAGTCTGAGTTATAAAGAAGAGACAGCCAGCTTTGGATATGAGCCAAAACCTGGGAACACTGGCAGTGAGGGCCTATCATTCCTGTCAGTCTCTAGGTGGAATTCAAAGATGAAGCAGGGTATAACAGAGAACTCCTCTAGTGATTGATACTTTGAGGATCATTAGTTTAGAGAGAGAACTAAGGCTAGCTTCCTTTAGGGTGTTAGTTGCTGTAGAAGTGACAAAGGGTGCTCATTGAAGCCAAAAGCCCTCACACCAGTCCCTGATGCACTAGTCACCACCAGCTTCTTCACTCTTAGCAGGAGCTGCTTATCCCTGCAACTTGATCCCACAGGAGCTAGGCTAGGACTTCTGAGAGCCTTTGATTTTGAGACTTTTGAGGAGCTTTGAGTTTGACTGGTGCCAAGGAGCATTTGCAGCTGGGGTCAGTTTTCCTTAGAGAAATACTAAACAGGATGAAGTCTGAACTGGAATAAGAAGCCTACAGCCAATAACACTGGCAAGTAAGATTCATAATTGGTCTTGTAGGTCAGAGCCATTGAGGTATCCATTAATGATTATCCTCTAAGTTATTCTATACTTTTCAGAAACGAGAATTTTTTTTAAAAAAAGCCATAGGTAGGTCCTGAGACCTAGAAAGTTTGATATGAGTAGGAAAGAGAGTTGTTTGTAGACCTTTTGCTCTCTCTGGGCACCTCTTGTGGCAGTCTCCTCCCTCATATTCTGGTCAGAGATTGTCCCTTCTCTTAAGGTTTGAGTCCAGTGTAGGAAGCAGACAGTTCTATTCTGAGAACAGAGTGCAGCAGCAAGACCATCAGAGCTCTTGTAAAGTACTAGAGAATAATGAGCTTTCTAGTGGCACTTTTGGTAAGAAAAGCAAGCATGAAAGGGCTCCTGTATGGAGAAGAATTTTCTGCTGTGCTTCTCTGCCTCATGGAAATGGACAGCAGAGTGAATCTGCTTGCTTGGGTGCCCTTACTAGTTTACTTATTGATCAGGGCTATAGAGTTTGGGTAAATACCTTCCCATACCATAGCTAGGAGTTCTAGTTCTGTAAGAGACTTTTATCAAAGACCTAAAGGTTGGGTCAAGTATTAAGTGACCAGAGCTTGTCAGAAGCAGCATGAGGGCCTAGAGTGGGTCCTCCTGTGCATGAGTGAGCTGATTTTCCTCCAGAGCCTGGGCCTCCCTCTGTGCAGATGGTATTACTTTGACAGGTTCGAGGCATTGCCACGCAGGGAATTACTTTGACAGGTGGAGAAAGTGACTCTTGTGAAACTCTGTTAATGGGGGGAGGGTGTTGAAAGACTGCTGGTTGTGCCAGTTATGAAAATTTTGGCAGCACTTCTACCTTTTGATGTCTTAACAACTGTCTTAACAACTGATTATTGATCTTTGTGTTACAGACAAGAATTTGCTCTTGCTGGCTATGAATTCTGCATTTCAACTCTAGAGGAAAAAATTGAAAGAGAAAAGGAGTTAGCAGAAGATGTTATGTCAGGTAGGAAACTTAAGTCTTCTGGGGGTAATGCCTGTTCCGCAAAGGGCTTCACTGCTGCACTTTGAGAAGGAGAAAGAGACCTGCATTCTGGAACTGAGTGATTGTTATAAGGTCTTAGCAGAGGTTTTGAAATACCTTGTTTAAGTAACTAGACTACTGGTGTTTGGAGAGAGGGTCTCACTTTGTAGTTCAGGATGGCCTTGAACTCACTGTGTATCTCAGGCTGGCCTTGGGACTCGGTGATCCTCCTGCCTCAGCCTCCCAAGTGCTGGGATTATAGCATGTGCCACCACACTCAGCTTTTGTTTCTTGTTTTTGTTTTTTAAACTCCTCGGTGACATTTTTCACTTTTCTTTTTTGGTACTTGGGGTTAACAGTAGCTTACTAGGTCCCTGAGTTGCCCAGTTCTGGGCTTAAACTTACTGTCTTCCTGCTTTCGCTTCCTTTACTGCTGGGATTATAGCTGTGCACTACCATCCCTGGCCAAAATGTTTATAATCTCTCTCTTAACTTTTAGTTAAACATAACTTCTAGGAAATTAGGGAGCAGAAAGGGAAGGCTCTTCTTTTATTTCATAGTTCAGCCTCTAATCAGAATGCTATGGGGCAAGGAATAGAGCTCAGTGGCACAAGTGCCTGCCTGGCAAGCACAAGGTCATGAGTTTGATCCCCAGTACCAAAGAACAACAATAAAACCACTATGTAATCATGCAGGTTAAGGATGAAGAAAAAGAATCTCGTGTTTCTGCAGTTCATTCTCATGGAGGCTAGGAATAATTGTAGTATGCAAGAAATTCTTGAACTCTTGGCTGTTGAGTTTCTTAATTTAGTTTGAAGTATTAGGAATTTTCAGGTTTGACTATTTTTTGGTGCCAGGGATTGAACTCACGACCTCGCGCTTGTCATGCAGGCGCTCATGCTGCTGAGCCAAATCCCCAGCCCCCAGGCTTGACATTCTTTAACTCAGTTCAGTTACTGCATGCCAAGAGCTAGCGAGATAGGGGATACCACAGTCAACTGTATCATCCCTAAAGTAAGATACCGCAAGAGTTTTCTGTACCAGTTGTTTTCCAGTTCTCTCTTGAACATACATAAAACTTCCTTCCAAGTCACTAAATCCAGTCCTTTATTTACTCGTTAATAGCTATGACTCAAGGGATTCCTGTCTACTGCTAGAAACACTCCGCTTGGCCTCTGAGGCACTTCACTGGTCTTTTCCCTTCCCCTTCCTGACCTCTTAATGGTGATGGGCCTCTTCTGTTTTCATTCCACCCTCATGCCCTAGCAGATGCTATGTAACCTTGTACCTTTAACTACAGTGATACCTTGATTCATGAACGCTTTTGTTTGTGAATAATTTGGCTTGTAAACAGAAGCATTTGGCAAAATTTTGTTTTTGTTTGTGAACTCTGCATTAGGTGACAAACATCTTTTCCAGAATCATGGAAAAAATTCATGAACTGAGGCACCACTGGAATCAAACCTTCAACCTTGGCTTATATCCAAACAGCTAACTTAGGGATCTGCTGGCTTAAGGGGCCTTGACTTGACTTGAATGTTGACTGGTCACCTCACATTTAACACGTCCCAAGACCAAAATGGGTCTCTTGATTTCTGCCACTCAGACTTAATACTCTACAACAGCCCCAGCTTAGTAATGGCACCACCATTCACAAGTTGCTTTGGGCAAGCATCTAAGAATTGTCCGTGATTTTCTCATTCCTCATATTTTATGCATCGGCAGGTTATATTGGATCAGCAATCAGAGCATGTCAGAGCACATCTCATCCTCTTACCCAGCTGCCGTAGTTTGAATCGTCAGTTCCTTGCCTGGATTGCTGTAATCTTCACAGGTTTTCCTGTCTCTTTCCCTTTACTACCTTACATAATCTTTTATCTATTCAGCAGGCAAAGTGCTCTTTTTAAGACCTCAGTGTCATGGTATCACCGTTACAGTGAATCCAGAATCTCCATCTGGACTTCTGAGGCCCTCTGATTTGGCCCCCACACTTCATTCAGGTCTCTGCTTCAGGACAGTGTCACTTCCGTAGAGGCCTGCCCTAACTAGAGCAATTATCTATTCCCAATGTAGTTTTGCTCTTCCTCTTTGTCCTTTCCTTTTCTAATCTTTTTTGAAAGTAGAGGTATGTGTTGTGTACTTCTGTTTGTATTGCCAAGAAAAGTATATTTTTGTTCAAGTATCAAAGAGGGATTGAGGAATCATCTGGTTGCTTATTACCAAATCCATGGTACCCAGGACAGTGCCTGGTACATAACAGAGGTTCACTAATTAATGAAAGCACAAAGACTGACAAGTAGATACAGTTTTTTTGTACCAAGGAACCTGCAAAAGATGTAAAAACAAGTGTTACTCTCAAATACGTGAACTGTTCACACTGTTGCTATTTTACATTGAGAGCATGGATGTTAATTTTTGTTTTGTTTGTTTTGTTTTGTTTTGAGACAGGGTCTCACTGTAGTTCAAGCCAGCCTTGAACTTGTTTATGTAGCCTAGGATAGCCACGAACTCACGGCAATCCTCCTGCCTCGGCCTCCTGAGTGCCAGGATCACAGGCATGTACCACCACACCTGGGTCGATACTAGTTTCTTAAGAATGTAAAGGCACTATTTTTAATTCCAAAAATAATACCAGTTACACTGAAGAAAAATTCTTGCTACTAAGAAAGTAGCTATTATTTTTTAGTGTTTGTCTTTTCTGGCTTTCTCGCCTGTGTTCTTTATATTTTAAATAAATTAGGGATTATTTGTAACTTATTTTTTATAATTAATAATATATCTTTTTCTCAAGGCAAAGGAATTTTTAGACAGAGCAAGCCAATTTCTATTACAAACAATCTTTCTTTTTCCAGAAAAGAAATTAATTCCTACTCAGTTTTGAACAAAGCAGATAATTACAGGTTCATGTGCTTTTATTGGTATGACTAACTCTACCCTAGTAGAGTGCATTACTTAAGATCATGTTTAAAACTTGGTCCAGAGTAGTTTGTTTCTCATGTCCTAAATACATTTGCAGTTATATGTGTAATTAGTGAGAAAATGCCTATAAAAAATTAAGTGAAAATGTTAGTTGCTACAGTTAGGAGGAATTAATTTTCTAAAGTACGTAGATTAAATGCAGTGGTACCTCAGTTCATGAACTCAGTTCTTTCCATGATTCTGGAACAGTTGACTGAACTGGACAACAACTTTCCCCGTAAGGTCAACATTGAATCCAACCATTGAATTTGATAGGATTCTTGTCTAACTTGGTTTGCGACCAGAATTGTGGAGAGAATCAAGTTTGTGAACTAAAATACTGCTGTATAGGCACAGAAAAATTTCTTTTGGTTGGCAGATTTATAGGAAAGTTGTATTTCATTTGTATTTTTCTGGATAGTCTATATATTTTTTGGGGGGGGTGGTACCAGGGATTGAACTCACGACCTCAGGCTTGCCAGGCAGGCACTTAGGCCACTGAGCTAAATCCCCAGCGATAGTCTATAATTGTTTATATTTGTCTTGTTACACTTGATTCCTGCTGCTACCTTATAGTATAATAAAAAGTCAGTAATATCACAAAGCTTAATTTAAAACAGGTTTTTTTTTTTACTGTATCTCAACCAATCTATTTTTTTATTCATTTATTCTTTTTTTTTAACCATGCTGGAAATTGGACCTTGGGCGTCATGCATGCAGGGGCTATGCTGTCACCGAGTTGCAGTCCTTCAACCAGTGTGTTTTTAACTCAACCAGTGTCTTCTGTTATTTACTTCTATATTTCTAAATAACATAAAATTGCTATTGCTTGATTTATTACTTTGGGAAGCTACTGACTCATGCACAAGTGAAGATTTGTTGTTGTTTTTTCTTTCTTTCTTTTTTGGTCTTTTTGAGACAGGGTTTCACTCTGCAGTTGAGGTTGGCCTTCAGTTCATTTTGTCACACTGGCCTCGAACTTGTGGCACTTCTCCTGCCTCAGCCTCCCAAGTACAGGGGTTATAGGTGTATGGCACTATACTTGGTATTTCTCTTTTTTTTTTTTGTACCGGGGAGTGAATTCACAACCTCGAGCTTGCCAGGCAGGCGCTTAAGCCACTGAGCTAAATCCCTGGCCCTTTTTTCTTCTTTTTTAAAAAATTTTCATTTTAAAGAGAAAAAAACAGAAAAATCAATAAGCAAACTAACCAAAACAGCAACAAAAGTAAAACAGCAGCAAAAACAACAAAAAATAGCAATATAGGTTTTCAAAATAAGATGATAGGAATTTAACAGTGGTTGTTATATTGCATATTGTTATCTTTAAAATAGGTGCTCATGTTACTAGGTATGGGAATAAAACAAAACACACGGAACAAAACACTGGATTTCAAAAACAAGACAAAAGGAAATTTCCCTCCGTTGCTATGATGCATATTGTTATCCTCCAAATAGATGCTCAGACTACCAGGTTTAGGCCTGCAAAGTCAATCAAACAACACAAGCATTAAGTTGTTGTTACTAGTATTATTTTACTTAAGTCGCTGTCATATCAGCTGAGTTCCTCCAAATCAGCCAGTTGCTTGGAGGGGGTGGATGGCCTGCGTAACAGCTGGCGCATGGGAAGGCACGATTTGGCTTCTTGATTTTCTTCCCGTTCTCTCTTTGTTGTTTTGTTTTTTGAGACAGGCTCTCACTGTGTAGCCCAGGCTGGCCTCAAACTCACAGGGATCCTCCTGTTTTGGCTCCCAAGTGCTGGGATTACAGGTGTGCAGTACCACACCTGGCTTGGATTGGTAAAGACTGAGTGCAATACTTGGTTGTGCCTATAGTATGAATATATAAACAGTGTTGTTCGTGGAGCCCAGTCATAATATGATTACCTAATTAGGTTTGCGGTTTTATGTACAACTTTTTGCTTTTTCTGTATTACCTTGCTGTTGTGGTTGCTTGACATTATTCACCCAAACATAGTGCTTACTTGTTTATCATTGTCTTTATAGTTTTTTGGTGACTGGGTCTCACTCTTTTGAACTTGAATTGGCAGTGTAGCCCAGGCTGGCCTCAAACTAACTGCAGTCTTCCTGCCTCAGTCTCCCAAGTTCTGGGATTACAAGCATGTGCCATGATGCTTGGGAGTTTTTCACTTGAATCTCTTCTAGGGTCCTGGGAACACACTGGCTCACTTCTCATTGGTGTGTCTGGCTTAATCATTGTTGTGCTTTGTATCTCCCACAACTTTTTAATACTCTCATCTCCCTTGATTCTTCTCTACTTTGGTTATCCTTGTAGCTTTTCCTTGTTTCATTCCTCAACTTCTATTGTCGTATTTTAGGAAGGAGTGGAGATAAATTCATGTGTTTACTTCAAAATGGCATGTCTGCATTTTACCCAGTCTCTTGTTATTGGACATCGAGGTGGTGTCCAGCACACATTCTTAGCCCTGAATTTGCTGGGTCGAAAGCATCTTGGTTTAAGGTTGTCAAATATTGCCAGGCTGCATTTGAAAGAACTGTGAATTTCCCTGTTTGGGTTTTGCTTTTTATTTATTTTGTGACTTTTTTTAATTGCTATGTGGTTTGGATCTCAAGAATAATAGCTTTAGGAGAACTGAATGCCTTAATGCATATAAACCACTTAATACCTGATACACAGTAGCTCAAAAATCGTTTATTTTTATCACTATTAGTTTTGTTATTGAGGTAAGAGCATGTGCCCTCTCTCCCCAGAACTCATTAATTTTTATAGCCATTTAGCTTTGTGGTAAGACATTGATGGATTATCTAGTGGTTTTTTTTTTTTTTTTTTTTTTTTTTTTTTTTTTTTTTTTTGGTAGGAAGTGAGGCTTACTTGTTCCTTTTTGTAAAGACATTAACTCGTTATGGGTCCTCCCCTTTATGTTTATGGAATAGTTGGCTTTCTGTTTTTAATAGAAGGACAATATGATGCAAACATTTGTATAAACAGTTATAAAAATAGCTGGGGATATGGCTCCACAGCGCAAGTGCCTGTCTGACAAACACAAGATCCTAAGTTCGATTTCTGGTACCAAGAAAAAAAAAAGTTATAAAAATAGACAGTGACACTGTGCTTCCAGTACCTTGGGAGCTCTGTGTATGCCCGGCCCCAGTTCCATTTCCCTTCTAAACCTTGATATGCTGCTCTTCTGAATATTGTCTCCAGCCTTGCTTTTGTTTTGTTTTACCTATGTTTCCGTTACGATAGCATTTAGTTTTTCCGTATTTCTTCTTAAAACTTAGAGATAAATGAATCACACAGTACTCTCAGTTCAGGACATTTTTGTTACTTGCATGAGACTTTACAATTAAATCTGAATTTATTTTTATGTCTTTTATTTTTCTTAATTTTTGACAAATGTTAAGTAGCTATCCTGTTCCAGATAGTCTAGGATTCAAATAGCAGCAAATAAGGTAAAATTTCTTGCTGTTCTGGTGCTTAATGCTTACAAAGATACATCTCAGCGTTGAAGTTTTGTTTTTGTGTTTCCTTTTCAAAATATCTAGTCGGTTTCAACATTTAAACTTTTTAATTTATTTGGCATTTATTTTGGTGTGAAATTGATAAGTACTTTTTTTTTAGTGCTAGGAATTGAACCTTAGGCCTTGGGCACTCTGAGCAGGCCTTTTACCACAGTTACACCCTTGAGCCCTTCTCCACAACTATTTTCTTAAAAATAATAATCCTCGTTAAAAACTTGGGTTTCTTTTAGGGGTTTCTGTTCTGAATTTATGCATTGTTTGAATTGTGTAAATTGTATTTTTGAGTTATATATTAATATAGTTCACAAGTGCCTTTTTGGTAAAATTTCTTTCCATTTTCTATTTGATTTTCACAGAAACTTTTAAGTGTGTTTTTTCAAGTCCCTAAGGTACTTGGAGATCAAATTATCAGCTTTGCATTATAGTAATAAATTACTTTGGGAAGATTTCTGTCTAAATAAGAGTATATACCTTTACTGCAACTAGCAGAAAATGTCAGCTAAAATTAGGTTAAACAGGCCAGTTACGGTCCCCTATAACTGGCAGTTGGGTGATAAGGGCAGAGTTGATCCATGGTCCCTCAGTATCATGAAGGATCAGGTTCTGTCTGTCTCTCCTTACTGTCACCTCTCAGTGTATTAGCCTTTTCCTTATGCTCCCTTTGAGGTTGAAAAGTGACTGTAGAAGTTCCCAGGAATCTCATCTCAAAATGGCATTGTCCAAGGGAAAGAAGACATCTTTGATGTTTCTCTTAGGATCAAGGCAGTCTGTTCTGAAGTCCCCAGGTAAATCTGTCCTTGCTTCTGATTGGTTAGAATTGGGTCTCAAGGCATTTTTAACCTGGTCTTTGACAAGAAAAATGGGATTATTCTGACCAGCTAAAATTGGTCAGTACCCATTTCTAACAGAATGGGAGGCCACCTCTGCTGAGTCATTTGAGGAAAGAGTGGGACAGGGACAAACAGCTACTGTGCTAGAAAAGGATTTTGGAATATTAGGTCTTCCACTGAGGAACATGGTAAGACTCTTGATTCTAACTGGTACTTTACTGAAACTATTTGCTTTTTAAAGTTGATTTTGATGCTGTTTCAGATTTATAATTACACAGTTGGAAAATCATGACAGTTGTTTCCTTTCAGATATACTTCTGTCTCCTTCCTCTCCTTTATTAAATTTACCTTATTGGATATAACTTTAACGTTAAATAATAATGGTGTTAGGCAACTTCATCTTATGTCTAACTTTGTATAAAACTATGTGAATAGACTTATTATATATCTAAAGCAAACCAGGCTTGCTTGCAGGTTAATTATTCAGTGTATTGCTGGGTAATACTTAATAGTGATATTTTATGTAGAATATTTGCAATTATTTTCGTATGTTAGGTCCATAGTTTATTTCTCTTGTCATTGCAAGGTTGTATTTATATAACAAGATAAACTTATGTATTTTATGCAGTGGAATAATCTGATCTCTTCCTTGAAAGTTAGCTATAACCTAACTCTCCTTTAGAGTTAATTTGCTGGTGCCTTTTTTCTTCCTTCTCTGTTGCTTTCACATTTAAATTTCTGTAATTTTCTTGATTTAATTTCAGTACCCAGGACAGTACCAGGCATACAATAAACATTAACAAAAGCCTATTGAAAAAAATAAATGGGTAGAAGAATTTGAGATCTTTTATTTTTCTTAGAAGAAACTTTCCTAAGGAATTATATATGTAAGTATAATATACATTATTGTCTTACATATCTAAGATCATATTCCTCTTCCCAGTTTTTTTTGGTTTTTTGAGACGGTCTCACCGTGTAGTTCAGGCTGGCCTTGAACCGCACACTGATCTTAAACTCACAGCTTCTCCTGCCTCAGGACCATCCCCCCAACCCACCCCTGCCTCAGTTGGGGATTACAAGCATGTGTCACCATGTCTGGCTTTGCAAGTTTTTAATTTTATGGATTTAGTTCTTTAAAAATTAATAAAATATTTTGCATCTTGAATTGTTCCCCTCCTACTCTTGAAAGTTTTATTATCATATTTTAAATAATTAAAATATTTCTGGACAGTGGAAGTGTTTGGGTGGGATAACTGGTTTCATGAATGTTTGAAATCTGGAGCCTGACTTGAATCCAGATCTGCGGCTGATTAGCATTGGAGGACTTACTTCTCTATTCTATTTCTTCATTAGTACATATGAATAATACTAGAACTCACCACACAACTGTCATGAGAATTAAATGCTTTAAACTGTGACTAATAGGCATCCATAATGTAAGAGTTTTGTGGGATGGATATATTAACATATTTTCTTAAATGACTTGGTTCCTATATTTTGTTCATTGCTCTAAATTTATGAAGGAGCTTCCTAGCTAGTCATAGTTTTTTCTTGGTTTTTGTCAATTTCGGTGATCTTTTCAAAGAACTAGTTTTTTGTTGTTGTTGTTTTTGGGTACCGGGGATCGAACTCACAACCTCACGCTTGCCAGTGGCGCTTAAGCCACTGAGCTAAATCTCCAGCCCAAAGAACTAGTTTTATAAATTTCTTTTTCTAGTTATATAAAAATTTAATAGCTTTAATATTTTTTTCTTTCAGCAATGGCTTTTGTAACTGTAAGCTTTACCTGCGTCCCATAAATTTTGGTATGCCGTGCATTTATTTTTATGAGTTTCACAGTATTTTCTAATTTTTCTTATAATTTATAGAGTATATTGATTAATTTCCAAATTTTTGTGAACTTCTGTTATTTTCATTTTCGTTGTGACTGGCCAGTGGATTTGTATGATTTTGGTCCTTCTAAATTTATTGAGTCTTGCTTTATTTGTGTTTTCTTGCTGGGTGGAGTGTCTTATATATGTCTGTTAGGTCAAGGTGGTTTATATGTCATTACTTGATTGCATCTAGGGTTTTTTTTTCCCCCGTAATAGGGATCGAACTCATTCTTGCACTTGCCAGGCAAGCTTTTTTTGTCTTTTTGAGTCAGGGTCTCACTGTGCAGTTCAGGCTGGCATTGAACTCACTTGTAGCCCAGGCTGGTCTCTAACTTGCATTGATCCTCCTGCCTCAGCCTCTTGAGTGCTGGGATTACAGGCATGTGCCACCACACCTGGCTTCACCTAGTTTTTCTGCAAAAAAAAATTATTTTTAAAATTTGATCTGTTTAAGTTTTATATATCTTTATTATAAGTTATTAAATTTTTCTCTATTTAGGGTAGTTGTTACATTTTTGTTTTATGTTATTGACTATATCTTCAAATTTCCCAAGTCATTTTTCAGTGTTTTTTGTAGGAAGCTGTGGTTAGATTCTTTTAAAAACCTGAGAATCAATTGTCTTGTGATAGAATTAGTATGTAAAGTGATAATTTTTACATTTTAAAAACTGTTTTCCACATTTGTTCTTTTCTGTTTTCAGTCCCTCCTGTAGGGATTTTTCTCTCTTCCTCCTCCATTTATATTCTGGAGGGAAGGCATATGATTTTCAGTTCTATAAGTGGAAACCTAAAAATTTCTTCAAGATATGTTTAACTGATTGTAGGAAGAAAACAGCTTTTTTCAGATTGTTCTGTGAGATAAGTAGTTTGACATTTTGTCTTTTGCTTTTCCTCGTGATTTAGAAATCCTAATTTTTCTATATGATCTGGAATTTCAGACTGAATGCTGTTTATCACAAAGGATTCTGAAGCCAGCTTATTTGGCTGTTTTGTAGGTAGTCTATTTCCTCCTGCCTGAGTGGCTTTTAAGAACAAAACTAAAGCAGCATATGATGAGGGAGTTGTGTTCATCAGAGATACGGTGAGTGCCTTAGGGCAGGGCTCTTGAGCGCCCGCCTCCAGAGCTTGCCCTCATGACTGCGTCCCACCTGCTCCGTCTCACCTGCCCGCGACTTTCACTTAGGAACTCGGTTACCAGAACACTTGCTTCTGTCTTCTGCTCTTCGTATTTATCCTGTCTCCTTCCAATTCTCTTGTCCATATTTTGGGCATTTCTTCAATTTATATTCCAAATTACTGATTTTTTATTTAGAAGGGCCAGTTCTGTATTTTTCTTCTTCAGATTTGTTAAAGAGATTTTCAAATGAAAAATTTAATAAAAACTGTACTTTCTAGCCTCATCAAATTTCAGTATTTTGCCATATATGCTTCAGAAGGGTGTTTTGGTTTTGTTTTGTTTTGTTTTTGGAGGGGTAAGTTTGAACTGCTCTATCCCCACTCTTTGCCTTGGTGCTGAATTTGGTCTTGTTCACCTGCTCATCATGTAGTTAACATGACATCGTACTGTATGGTCGTTTCTGCAGTTTGCTGTTTTCAGTCAGCGTAACACTGTGGAATTTGTCCATGTTGATACCGAGCAGTTTTTGTCACATACAAGCCCTGTTTGTTTGCTAAACTGAAGGTCTGCTGTGGTGCATCTCTCCAAAAGGGGCAGCTTCTTGTGATATTTCCGTGTCCCAGAAATAAATGCTGCTTGGCCATCTTAGCGTGTATTACAGTGCACTTAGGAGTTCTGTTTGGGTATATTTTGAGTAAAGTTTCTGTCATCAATCCTGGTATCTGGTACTGACCTTTTTTTCCCTTGTTGAGATGGGATCTCACTATATCACTAAGTTGCCCGAGTTGGACATTCTGCTGTGTCAGTCTCCCAGAGTGCTGGGATTACATCATGTTCTACCAGGCCCGGGCTCATGTACTGGTTTTTCAGTAGTGCATCTAGTTTTCTGTAGCTAGAAATAATTCCTGAAAAATATAATTAAAGTTCGAAGAAGTAAGTGTGCCCCTTTCTCCAGGTTAGTGATTCTTTGGGAGCATTGTGTAAGCAGCTTCGGTTTATTGTCAGTTATTAAGCTATCTGATTTTATTTAACTTTTAGCAGTTTCTGTATTATTTCAAGAACCATATTTCAATAAATTATTTTAAATCATAAATTATTTCTGAGAAAGGGAGCTCTTTTTCGATACTTTATTAAATATGTGAACTTTTCTCTTGGCATTTTGCTAACAGTGTTCTTATGGAGGCTTTTTATTTTCTGAAAGTTCTGTTATAATGTGCTTTTATTTCTTCCTCAGTCATATTTTTAGCCTAGGCTTTTTGAAGATATTTCCATTTTTGTTGTCAGATGTTGTATAAGTTTACATGTACTTTAAAAATACTTCTTAGAAATATAGGTAGAATTAAACCTCATTAATTATGCTTTCTGCCTTTTCTCCCACTCTAGTTAATTGCCAGTCCTGATAACAGGACTAATGGTTTTCTAGAATTGCTCATCATTTTATTCTTATATTCTTGTAGTGTGTGTGTGTTTCCGGCAGGGCGACGATGAAACCCAGGGCCATGCGTGCTAGGCAAGGACTCCACACCTGAGCTACGTGTCCAGCCCTGGGTTCTTGTACTTTTTTTTTTGTGCTGAAGATCAAACTCGCAACCTCGTGCTTACCAAGCAAGTGCTTATGTCACTGAGCTAAATCCCTGGCCCTGTACTTTTGAAGTACACTATTGAACATGTCTTCTACATATGAACTATAAAAGAACATATTGTTTAAAACTGTAGTAACATTTAAAGACAATACAAATCCCAGAAAGCTAATTCAGCTATCATTTTTGGAGTATATTCTGTACTATCTAGAATTAAAATAATCATGCACGTTCTGTGTGAAAAACATCAGAAAAGTTCTGTGATATTTTTGGTTTATGTTGAACAGTTTTCCTCATCATTATTTTCAGAGAATAGGAATTTTAGTAACTGCAGTATTCCAGGTCTTCTTAAATTTGTTAAAAATCATTTATCTACATGGACTTGTTTGTACTTGATGTGGTGTTATATTTATCTCATTCTTTTCATTTTAACTGCTGTGTTACATAATGATTTAATCTCAGTATTGTAAATATTAAACTGCTATTTGATAAGTTTTTGCTCAGTATTAAAACAATTTTTTGATTGCCCATAGTAATTTTTTGTCTTAATATTTCTTTTTAGTAAAGAAACATGCCTTTACATGGGATATTTTGTTGGTATCATGTTCTGTTTTATTTTTCTAGTTCTATTTATCCATAAATTAATACACTATATTTTCAAAAATAATTTTCATGCACATTGTTTCTTTGAACATAAATTTGTGAAATATCTAAAACTACTCCTAACTTGATTTTTAAAAGATGATTAGTATTGACATTTTATATATAACTAACAAGGACAAGTAACTTTAGAGTTCGTTCTTTTTTTTTTTGGTACTGGGGATTGAACTCATGACCTCATGTTTGCCAAGCAGACACTTACACCACTGAGCTAAACCCCCAGCCCTAGATTTCTGCTGAAAGAAGAGCTTCTTTTTTTTTTTTTAAACTTTATCCTCTGTTATCCCTGCAGCTGTCTTCATCCACAACTGCATTTTACTTAAACTCTGTTCAATAATTGATCACAGTTTCATTTAATAACATAGTCTTTAAATTGTGCACTATTTCTACATTTTCTGAGAACTTTGAAGATACGGAGCAGGTTTGCTATGAAGGACCGCTTTGCTGGTAAGCTCAGCTACACCTCTGCAGTTGGGCATCTGCTAATTTTGTTCTCTAAGAGTCAAGGCACTTCTTTGTGTCGTCCTTTATACAATCGTGTACTTTCTGATATTTTGTGCTGTATATTATCTTCTCCACATTATTTGGGGTCATCTTTCAGAAGTCTTATGTAAGTTGATACTGATTACTGGTCTCTAGATCTTTCTTCAGTTGTTCTTATGTGGTGGTAGCTGTTTTTAAAGTTTATTCCTTTTCAGATACTGTGTGGTTCATTCTATGATGTATTGAGTGGTGCTGTTACTCCAGCCCTTATTAATCTTCTTGAAAACTATATTAACTGTTCAGATTTGGTTTGAGGCTTTCCGTTCACAATTTTGAATATTCTCTATTTTCTTACCTCATTTTTTCACCTCTTTCATTGACCCTAGACTCTTGTTGTTGATCCTATTTGGGTTTTTTGTTTATCCATCTCTTTTAATAAATTACTAGTTTCACATTTCATTGCTCTTTAGAATGTTGATCTACTTAAGATGTATATGGATAAATTCCATGATTTTAGCTAGTAAAGCATGTCATTTAATTGGATTTAAACCACTTAAGTTGTCTTCTTTCAGCATAACATAAGTGACCTGAAACCTTTGTGGCTTCTTGTGACCCAAATATGATAAGGTAGATTGGCTAACTCTGCTTTGCCTTCTATAACATACTTGTCACCTCCCCACAATGTTCTTATTTTCTTTCTTAGTGGAAGAAAAAGCCAATACCCACCTTCTCCTGGGCATGTGCTTAGATTCCTGTGCACGATACCTTCTATTCTCCAAGCAGCCATCCCAAGCACAAAGGATGTATGAAAAAGCTCTGCAGATTTCTGAAGAAATACAAGGAGAAAGACACCCACAGGTAACAAAGGAAAACATGGTCTTGAGAAACCATGGGCTTGAAATGCCACACTCATTGCAAAATCAGTTTTGCACAAAATTTGTTAGCATGTCCTCAAGCCTAGTGCATTGTTTTTTACTACCAGCCACCTGCACTCAATTATGTATTTCAGAAAGGATTTGAGATTGCTGATCAGTTAGTAAGTCCACCCAGAGCCCATTTCATGATTCACGATTGAGCAAGAGACAACCTTTCTATGTGGCAGATCTAAGCAGGTACCTCGTGCTTCTGCATCTGTGGCTCCAGTGTATAGAGCTGGTGCTGAATGGACTCTGCAGACATTTCATTAGACTCTTAGAAGAATCAAGTTAATAAGTGCATTTCCTTGCCTCCTTTGTTCCATGGTTAAAGGAACAAGGAAAAGAGGTACTGGTTTTTTGTTTGTTTTTGTTTTTTTTGAGACAGGGTCTTGCTGTGTATTTCAGGCTGGCCTTGAATTCACTGTGGAGCCCAGGCTGGCCTTGAACTTGCAATGATCTTCCTGTCTTAGCCTTCTGAGTGCAGGATTGCAGGCATGTGCCACTACATTGGATCAGTATTAAATTTTAAAACCCAGCATTAAAATTTAGTGTTACAGAATTTAAGCATGCAAAATTTTGTGTTTAGAGCTTTAAATACATTGAATTGAAATCTGACTTTATCAAAGTAATTCTTAGAGGTAAGGTCTATGAATGCTTCCAGCTGCAACATAAGAGATTTTAACTACACTGAACATGAAATGTTTGGGAAAATAATTTGAGCTATGAATGATCTCCAGGGAAGAAATTTTGGACATTTTATTGAGTGTGCTCTAAGAGGATTATGAAGGTAAGATGGCAAGCACAGAATTCAGATTACTAAGTACTAGAATCAGAGATCCCAAAGCATAACTTCAGTGGAGGGTAAAGTATAGAAGTTTATCAGTACCAAAATTTTAAATACTCTTAATGAGATTCTTCCTAAAATAGATGTTTCTTTTTATTTTGATGAGCCTCAAGATTACCCACACAGAGGCAGACAGATGCTAGGAGGCTGGCTTCTCAAAATCGCTGAACCTTCAAATTTTTTTTAAGAGTAGCAAGTATTTGTCAAACAAAAAAGCTTTGTCTAAGAGTGACAGAAGAGGGTCCCACATGGTTGGCCCAAGGAACCTGCTTCTCAGTGGAGTTTTATACAAACCAGAGGTGAGATGGGTACAGACTTGGACAGAATGATGGTTAACTAATAAGATTACAAGTATAGTTGCTTAGGTAACACTGAGCCAATGGAAAATCACAAGGTGGGTTTGAAATGGGATAAAACTAAGATCAACTAGTAAAATTAAAACTATACTTGCTTAGGTAATACTGGTTAAATGGGGATCAAATGGGGAAGCAAGTCACCTAGCGGGTGCAAGTGGATGAACAAGGGACTTTACTGGAAGGGATGGGTTAAGGAGGTTTTGATCCTGCACCCAAGGTGATGTCTGTCTGTCTTTTTGAGACAGGGCTTCACTATGCAGTTCAGGCTGGCATTGAACTCACTTTGTAGCCCAGGCTGTCCTTGGCAGCAATCCTCCTGCCTCAGCCTCTCTAGTGCTGGAATTAGAGGCTGATACGTATTTAGAATGTCAGTCACTGCTGTTCATCCCTAGGGGAGTCTATGACTGTAGTCATTCCACTCTGTCCTGAGGTCTGACCTTCAGCAAATGCACCTTCAGCCACAGCTGTCTTCTGTGCCGACCCCTGGAGGGTTTGCCCTGTCTGACTGCCTATAATATTTCTAAACAATTGAGCTGTGTATAATACTAGTGATGTAGGGGAAATGCTAGATGTCTAGTACGCAAAGTTCCTGTTCCCTGAAGTTGAAGAATGAATTGTAAGGAACAATGGAGACTAAGAGTAGGAAAATTGACTAGAAGGAATAGGGAACGAGAATAGCTCCTGAGAGACAGAAGGGTTTCCAAATAGTTTACCAACGAGCCCACTTCTCAAAGGAAGTTTTATAGAGCAGAATCGTGACGTGGTACAATTTAGGTAAAAAATTGTGATTAACCAGTAAGATTGCAAGTGTAGTTGCTTAGTAATATTGATCTAATGGTAGAAAGTGCATATGGATGACATCATTAACCTTAGTAAACTGTAGTTTTAGTCTTAGTCCTATTTGGAGAGGATGACCCACCCCTAATAAGGTAACAGGGAATCTCAAAATTCTGTTTATCCTTTAAGGAAATATGTAAATCTAGCCTTTGTGATTTGATCTTCTTCAGATGTGCCTCCAGCCAGTTTGGATGTGTTCTTACTTCTGCACTGATTTCCTAGAGGGCTCAGCCCTGTGACTGCCCACAGTATTTCTACCTAATTTAACTGTCTACAGTATTTCCCCTCAGAAGAGAGATCTGTAACTGTGGTTAGGTGAGAAGGGGCATGGTTTCCATAGCTGCTTCAAGCTGAGAAGGATCAGTGTACGGGAGACCACAGCAGGGCCCTTCTCCAGAGAGCTAATGGGCCTTGCTTGCCAAAAGTCATGCTGCAGTTTAGCAGTTGTAAACTCCCTTTACAAGGTATAGAGGATCCCAGCAAAGAAGTTGTTTGGTTCCATCTGCATGATCACGTGCAGTTTGGCAGCCTCTTTATCACAAGCAAGGAGCACCAGGCAAAGGCAGGTATCTGAGTCTCCTTCCAGGCACCTCTGTGAGACCTCCCGAGATGATACAGGGGAAATGGTAAATGTCTGATACTCCAAATTCATGACCCCAGACATCAAAAGAATGAATTATAAGGAACAACAGAGGCTAAGGGTAGGAAAATTTATTGGGAAAATGAATGAGGAATAAGAATAGCTCCTGAATGGGGTTGCTCTTCAGATAGCCCCCCCCATTTTTCACTTGGTGCTTGTAATGTGATAATTAGTTAGATCAATAATACCCTGACCCTAATTTCTGTATTTGTATCATTCGTCTGAGTTGAACTAATACTGTTCACTAAAATGAATGAAAAACGCATGTAAAAGGCTGGCATTCCTTACCTTTTATGGAATGTTAGAAAAGATGAAATTGGGTATACTCATAGTTTAACAAATGTCAAATTAATATTGTGTGTGTGTGTGTGTGTGTGTGTGTGTGTGTGGAGTAGAATAAATTTATTGAGAGGAAGAAAGCTTCTGTCTGAAGAGAGACAGACGGGGTCCCGAGCGGGTTGCCCTGTGTGTGTGTTTTTAAAGAAAAAGATTTTGTTTTTAATCTACAGACAATTGTGCTGATGAGTGACCTGGCTACTACGTTGGATGCACAGGGACACTTTGATGAGGCCTACGTTTATATGCAAAGGGCATCAGATTTGGCAAGACAAATAAATCATCCTGAGCTGCACATGGTACTCAGTAATCTAGCTGCTATTTTGATACATAGAGGTAAGTAGCAAAGGAAACTTGACTGGCTTGCTTTAAAAAGGGATATTATTGAGTTTATAATTTTGTGAAAAGGTATTTGGAGAGGGCGAATGGCAGTGAGGAAATTCCTACCTTAAAAGGCTGGTTGAAGAAGGGTAGAAACATCATGTTAGATTGAAATACCATTTTTTCTCAATCACGTAACTTGTGTGTCTGTGAAGTGTATAAAGTTTACAGAAAACTGCAGTGATAGTATCTTTGTAACAGGTTCCTAAATGTTCTCACATTGCAGTTTGTTTCTCACACTGTGCTGGTGAACCTGGTGTGACAGGGAATATTAGTTGACAGGTGTTTCTGAGGGTCATCACTACAGAACACTGCTATCATTTTTAGTAACCCTACCTGACAGCTGTATATGGAAGGCCACTGTGAAGTCTTTGGCTGGTAGAGTGAGGGCCCCAATGTATATCAAAAAATGCAGCGAGGAATCCCACAGCACTAAGTGTTTTGGAGTTCTTAGACCTGGGTCACATCTGACCAAGGTGACCTGTTAAATAGGCCTGAACTGAAGCAGGATCAGTTTGTCGCTTAGTAAGCAGACAACAAATTAGACCTATGTCCCCATTGGTACTGTCTCTTTATAGTCACTTTGAAAACACATTTTCTTCTTTTTCCTTTTCTTTGGGTTATTTTAGAACGATATACACAAGCAAAAGAGATCTACCAGGAAGCACTGAAGCAAGCAGAGCTGAAAAGAGATGAGGTTTCTGTACAACACATCAGGGAAGAATTGGCTGAGCTGTTGAGAAAAAGTAGATAGATCTTTGACTTAACTTTATCAAGCTCTAAGTCTATTTTTGTTGTAGGGAGAGTAATTTCTGGTAACCAACAGGAATAGTTATTCCAATGTCTGTGGTACCCAGATCAATCATGTAAATGCGTTGTTCTTGATATTCACGATTCCTCCACTTAGCTTTGGTGAAGGACAAGTTGTACACACTGCCATTTTTGTTTATAAAGGAAAAATAACTTTGACCCAACTACTGTACTTCTAAGGACTGATAAGTGCTTAACTTACAACTCTGTTGTAACATGGGTGTTGTTCATGCTAGTCTAATTACAGATTGAGATGGGCCAGTGTTCCTTTGGGGTATGGGTATGTTAACTAACCTGGCATCTCTACTGTATGATTTTGGTTCATTGGTTTACTGCCCTTCTCTTCATCAACTTCTGGCAGACCAAGATATTTTCTCATGGAAAAGGGGAATTATGGTGAGTTATTTTTTCTACAATCTATTTCATGAAGCACAGTGTGGGATTTAATGCATAAAGGAGCATTGTCAACAGCGTTCCAGATGAAGTTTTAAAGTGGACATTGGTCAGTTGTGAGTATAGTACCCACTTGATTATAAATAAAAGTGAACTATGGTCCTGGTTTTATATAGCTATTAAAAATGGTGAGCTTGGTGGTGGTGGCAAGGGAGGAATGATAAAATCTTTTGCTTGTCAATACTATCTTAGCATTCAGTATTTTTTACAGTGGTAGTAACAAGAGGTCCTTACAGCTGGACTCTAGTTAAGACTTTCTGACTCAAAATTTGGGCATTACAAAACAACCAGTAATTGTGTTGTGTGTTGCTGGTATAGTGGAGCCACTGACTGGATCCTAGTTAGTCCTGGATTTTTGATTTTGTGATCTCAGTATTCTCACCTATAAATGAGAATAAAAAAGATTCTTTCTTAGCCATGGGGGGAGAAACCTGGTCATATGACTTTAAATGAATAGACCACTATGCTGAAAGAGACTTATCACATTGCTTCAACATATGTAAATATAGGATACACAGATTGATGCTTACACAGCAGTCTTGCAACTAGCCATTTGTCTAGGAGGGGAAAGCTTTTGTAGGCACTGCAAAGAAACATTGATGTTTCCTGTGTGTGAGTGTGTGTGTGTTGGGAGGCTTGAACTGGTAAACTGGTATTTTTGGTTCTTATGTATATACTGGAAGAATCTTTTCATAATAAACTAGAAACTCTACAACAATACTGTATGTATTCCAGTAATCTGTCGGTTACTCATAGAAAAATAACTTGAAGTTAATAAAAGCAAAATAATAGAAACCTTGAGATTCAACTCCAAGATTAGAGCTAGAATTCTGAATTTTGAAGATACAAATTTCTTCCTGCTTTCTATCTAGGCTTGCTTATTATCACCCAGCTAATTCCATCAGTGAAGTCTAAATCTGAGATTAGATTTTCAGTGTAATCCAGCCTTAATTTATTAAAAAATTAACATCAATCACTCACCTTGTGTATTGAAAATGTTTACAATTGCAAGGATTACTAAAAGGTTTTTAACTCCACGTTTAAGTTTTTAGCCCTCCACAATGATTCAGCTCATGGTCCCACTTCTGGATAACTTGTAGTTTTCCAAAAAAGTGGGTATTCTCATTGAAGTTCATTTGTACTGCTGTAAAACAAAGTAGTGAATCAAAAGGAGCATTGATCTCCTTTACTGATGGATTTGAACTGAAACTTATTTAAAATATTGTAAATTTCTCAACTGGAATGTCTTTGGAGTTTTTAGGGTATAAATATAAACTAGAACCACTCAACATTCCAAAATTAAAACATTCATGAAATTCTCAACTATAAACACACTGGAAAATTGGCTGTTACGGTATTTTTACGAATAGCTTTGGGAGACCTTAGTTTACTTCTGGGTTCTAAAGCCTTAAGCCTATGGATACAGCATCAAGATACTGAATTTAAGCTTGCAAAGATATGTCTTGGTTTGCAGCTGGCTTCGGAAGTCACTCTCACAGCCACTGTTTGCCTTTGAACTCCCCCCTCTGAGGATTTATTCTGTAAATAAGCAAGCTGTACTAGAATTCTTCATCAGTTTTAACTAAGAAGTGATACTGGATTTTTATCTCCTATTCTGAAATCTCTTCTGTAGGTGACAGTAGGTGAAGTAATTACACAAGTGCTATGATGAGGGTAGAGTAAGTGGTTAGCATCAGCTCAGCTAGAACTGGGAAAGTGTCAATTTAGGCGCCGATCTGACTCAATAGATCAAGACACTCAGGGTAATAGAAAAATAACATGTTCTCTTTAGGGGTCAGTTGGCAACTATTAAGCAAGAAAATGCGGAGAAAACTGTTCAAAACATTTAATAATGCCTGGCATGGTGGGGCATGCTTGTAATCCCAGCACTTGGGAGACTGAGGCAGGAGGATCATTATGAGTTTGAGTCCAGCCTGGGCTACAAAGTGAGTTCAAGACCAGCCTGAACTACACAGGGAAACCTTGTCTCCAAAAAAAAAAAAAAAAAAAAAGACAAAAACCAAAACATTTAGTCATCACTTTTCATTCATGTTATAATTATACTTGTAAATATAAAGGTATCAACTTTGCAAGTTAGAGAAACTCTGACCACTAAACCTGATCTAAAGTTTGTTTTGAGGACCTCAAGTGTTGAAGAGCAGAACAGTAACAAGCAGGAAGTCCTTGAATAGACAAACATGAGCAAGGGCCTGTGTTTGTCACCGACTGAATTTTATGAGTAAAGCATTGTTAAGCCTATCTTCATCAGTAAAACTTGGATGAGACCCCAGTGCTGCTGGTGATAGGAGGGTGTCAGTCAGCGGTTAATTGTAAAACTGCTTCCTTGAAGGCTTGAAGTACTTCAGGTTTGGTTTACTTGAAAGTCTGTAAAGTGCTAGTTTTTATCCTGAGAGACTGCTGTTTTCCCCCTTTCCAGTAATGAGTGGCATTCTCCCAAAATTGTTCATATCTATATGCTACTGAAGGATGCTTAAATGCTGTAATTTTATGAAAAAATCTAAAAATTCAACAAACATCTATCTATTAATGAAGGATAAAATGGAGCCCTCTGTACCATATTTTAGAATTCGATCTTTTACATTTGCACCTTGCAGATCTATGAAATAAAAACATTAAAAACAGTAAACTCCTGTCCCAAAGAAGGAAAGAAAGTAGGTGCTGGCAAAGAGGCGAAAAAGATTTGTTTAGGATGCAGTACCAAAGCAGGTCAAAAAGACTGAGATAATATACAGATTTTCTTATAACTCAACCAAAATCAATATGTATCAGATTGAAGAAAAATATTTCTCCTCAGAAACCTGTGAAACCAAGAGTCTTAAATAACAATCTGCTGTAGCTATGGACAGGGCAGTCAAATTTATTTTGAAACAAAAGCTTTGTTGGACTGCATCAAATGCAGAAGAAAAGGAGTACTTAGGGGCATGGTTAAATTACCAGTGTGCATAACAGTGAGGTATGCCTCAAATAAGCCTTTAAAACTTTAAAAACTGAAGTATAACATACCCATGCAATAATAATTTTTCAGTGCTACTAATGAAAAAAAAATTAAAGCCTGCACTGGAAATTTACAATATGGCAGAATTTTGTTGCTCCTACCTTTTGACCCTAATGTACAGATTTTATAGCAGGGTCTGTGTAAAAAATTAAACATTTTCACAAGATTTTAAACATCACTGGGAAGCTGAATTTAGAGGAAAGAAAATCAGATAAAAGTACAATGCCCGTGACAGCCAACATTATGTAAATGGGCTGTATGAGGTTGTTTAGAAGGCAAGGGTTAAAAAGATAGACAAAAGATTTTTAAAAAATTACCCCCAATGTTGATGCGCTGATTTGAACATAAGTACACCAAATACTACAGCAAGGGGATACACTGCAAAAAGGTCATCTATTTACAGAAGAGTGATTTTTTTCTTTACAAACAGATGTAAGAACAGGAATTGTCCACTTTTTAAAAACTCTACATTTCAACCCTCCACTATGATAACCCACTGAATTGCCTGTGTCAAAGGCAGGTTTTTGTTTTTGTCCCATTTGACTTTCCAAATGAATTTCCATCATTTCTTCATCTCTGTGGCCCCGGCTCTTCTGAAAAGTCTTTGGGCACAGTCATAGGGAAGCTGGATTTTTTAACCTGTAATTAAAATGAAACCACCAGAAACTGGAGCGTTCTCTGGGCCCTGACCCCAGTGACCCACTCTGCAGTTCAGTCATCACTATCAGACAGAGTCTCATACTGTGCCGAGAGCAGCGGGGCAGGCTCCCGCTCCCAGATCCGGGTCTGTTGGTGAGGGGCTGCTTGGTTCACGGCGGAGGGGGCACATGCAATCGGCGTTGGTGGCGTGCTGCTGAGCATCCGCATGGTCAGAGGGTTATAGGGAAACTGAGTTGAGCCTGACAAAAGAAAAAGTGTGTGTTAGGGTTAAAAGCATATTTGCTGTTTCATTTAATCCAACCATTACAAGACGAGGTAGCACAAGATTATTCTACTAAAATACATACCTGCCTTAATACCACAAAACAAAATTAATACAACATAGAAAGGTCAAGTTTTCACCACCTAAGGTTCTAGCCAACAATATGCAGCAGCATTTGTGCAAGTCTACACGAGACAAGTAACACTACATAGGCAAATGGGAGAGGGTTGCCAAGTCCAGAAGAGAAAAGCCCAGAGCTGGACTAAGTGAAACTATGGAGTATTAAGACTTAACTTAAAAGTCTGATTACACCAAGATCTTCCCTGACTTTATACAGCAAACGAAGGAGTGCAATTTTCACAAGATGAGAGGGGAAAGAAGCCAGGAACTGCAGCCGACCAAGAGGCAGCAAGATGTATGTGATCTACAGAATCTCACTGAACAGATCTAGAAGTGGGACATGTTAAGTAAGAAGAGCACTGCTACCACTGGTGGATTTCTAGATGCTTAAACTGTCCCCAGAACACGTAGTTTCAGAAACGAAACCATAAAACCTTCTATCAAGTAGTCTTTTGTGTGGTCTCATAGTAAATCTTTTACTAAGATATTTGAGGAGAAGCAATTCATTTAAGTCATACATTTTCAAAATAATATAAAATTTAAGGGAAAAGCCTTAAGCTTTACTAGTATATTGTTTTATTATATGAACTTTATATATATAAACTATAGTTGTTTTTTTGTTTGTTTTTTTGTCTTACTATGTAGCTGAAGCTGGTCTTGAACTATTTTTAATTTTTTTTGGTACCAGGGATTAAACTAATCACCTTTGCTGGCAGGCAAGCACTGTGCCACTGAATTATATCCCCAAGCTGCTTTGAACTCACTGTTTAGCTTAGGCTGGTCTCAAATTCACAGTGATCCTCCTACCTCAGCCTCCTGAGTGCTGGAATCATAGGTGTGTGCCACCATGCCCAGCTCATTTTTATGTTTTAAGGGAAAGGGGACAGTTCAGGTTTTTTATGTATACTTAACCTGCTGAGAGAAGGGCAGCATACAATTCTCTGAAACCTTGAAATTCACAGCAAATATCCTAGTTTTATCTAAAAAAACCCCCAAAACCAAAAAAATGCGTTCCTTTTAAAAATCTACAATTCCAGTTGTAACTTTTTTTTTTTTTGGTGCCGGGGATCGAACTCACAACATAATGCTTGCCAGGCAGGCGCTTATGCCATTGAGCCAAACCCCCTTGAGTTGTAACTTTATAAAAAGGCACAAAATGGAAAACATTTTGAACCGACGGATGATGTTTTAAAAAACTCTTCTATCTCTGATTTTGATATTTTGGTATTAAGAGCATTCTCTAAGAATATCCATATGAAAGGCTAAAGATCAAGTCACCTTGGGACTAGTATTTAACATTTAGAACTAGTATTTAACATTAGCTACTCATGAAAGAACCAAAACCATAGACTTGTTTTGCAAACAGGATATGCAAACAGACATAACACAGAACTAGGTAGAATGGATTAGATTTTTTTTCATAGCTCTTTCTTAGACTTTACATTAAAAGTTGAGATTATATGCATTCAATTTCTATTCTGCAAAGTAGAACCTATTAATAAATGATACAGAAATGGGAATATAAGTTTTCTAGACTACAAACATTACTGATTGTTTGAGAAGTAATAACAAAACGTTCATGTGAACTGCTTTAAGTTTCATTTTCTACCAGGTAACCCGGCTCCTCACCTGTAGAAGAGGGTCTGTCCTCCCAGGCCCACCCTGGGGTCTGCCTGTGGTAATCCCCCTCTGAGTGGACAGAGGAGACGGAGGAGGGTCGTTCAGCGCCCAGGTAGCCCTGCCCAGGAATGGGGGACTTCGACTTCCTGTTGCTGGACTTGCTGATGAGCTTTGGTTTGCAGACACCTCCTAAAAGTAAAACTTAAGTTAAATTATGCTTTAAAAAAGTCAAAATGATAGCATGAAGAGCTGACGAACTAAAAAAGTCAGAATTTCACTTACAACAACCAAAATGCCATAAACTAAAAAACTCTGGCAGCTGAGGAAACAGAATTCCTAAAACATAGAAGCTGCTTTACTGGCTAACATGGAAGCTGTGCTAAAATTTAAAAAAAAAAAAAAAAGGTTGACACAGTCTTAAACCCTTACTGCCTACCTGCTTTCCCTCTGCCATGTTCCCCCCATTCAAGGTAAGCAGGCAGAGGGATTAATACCCTGTATTGGCAGCAAGACATCAACAGAGATTCTGCAAGTTTCTGTGGCCCTTTGTATTTGTATGAAGCTCACAGGCATGAGATAACCCTGACTGGGTTCTGGGACAAAAAAGTAACGATCTCAGGTCACCAGCACAGTTTTTCCTCAGCCCCAGCAGAACAGTATCAGCATATGCCGCATCCAAGACAACCAGTACCATTGTAATCCTGTAATAGTCACCAGTATAATAGCCTAAACACACTCTTAAAACGAGAAACCAGGAGCAAGGAGGGGAAAATGCTAGTTTTTTGCAATACCTAGGAAATTCATAGTTTTCAAGTTACATGTAGACTTTTCAAAAAAAGCAACTTCTAATCTCATTTTACATAACCATAGTGAGATCTTGCTTAAAGATAGCAGAGGAAAATAACGCTAAAACAAAACTGAAATACTGCTTCAGGTAATTTTTCAAAGTAGAAAAGATACTAGTTCTTTGAAAAAGGTTGTATGTAAACATCAAAAATTAAAGGTTTCTGTATGCTTGGTTTTATTAACAGGAAGTAAAAATGATCAGACTTTAGTCTTTTTCTAGCACTAGCTTTCTGGCTGATGTAATTTCATGGACTGGGATTGGTGTTTTTTTTCCTTTTTCTATGGATTAAAATTATACCTAGACTATCACTTTTTATCAGTCCTAAGTCACTTTTACTCAGAAGCAATATGAAATTATACTTGCATTGTCATAACAATGTATGGTAAGAACTAGATACAAACAAAAATAAAACCTGATTCCAGGGCAGTGACATTCTGGGTAAGAATTATTATTATTTCTGGGCAGGTCAGAAATTTATTTATTTATTTATTTATTGGTGCCAGGGATCGAACTCACAACCTCGCATTTGCCAAGCAGGCACTTATGCCGCTGTGCTAAACCTCCGGCCCAAGGTCAGAATTTTTTAAAAGAATTTAAAAGGAACAAAAGTGTTTCTGAACCCATGAAGACAATTGGAATCTCTCAGGGAGGCATCAGAACTTGGCAAGTAAGTAGGCTTTTTTTCAGGGAAGGCAGCAGAAGAACACTAAAACGAAAACTTTACCAGAGAGAGGTGATGGGTCCCCTTCATCCCTCCGTGCCTCACTGCTGGTCACAAGTGAAGTGCTGGCACTACCAGGTACTACTCCCACTGGCTGAGATATGACAACTCCATGATCCTCAACTTTGTCATCAAAGCTTCCCATGAGAGCCTTCCTGATAATGTCTTCTAGGCCGAGATTACTGGCAGGATCAGCAAAAGAATGGCTTCTAGAGCTAACTGCACCTGGAAGAGTACGTTTCTGCTTGTTTCAGGACACAGGGAAATGAACAGACTGCATACACCCTCCCAGCCCACTGAATTCAAGTTACCTAGGACATCAGGGCCAACACAGGCTGTCTCCATCCACAGGTAACAAGGAAATCTGCCACTCTTGGGAATCAGTCACCCACACTTTGTTACTTAATTTACTGCTTTCTTCAGTTCCCTGTTCTGTACTGCTTTATAAAAAGTTTTGATTCTCTGTGTTCATTTATCTTTCAGTGTTTATTGAATCTCAATTCCCTTCTGTGCAGCTGGCTCTACCCTGACTTAATTATTCATTTTTGCATACTGGAACAGTCCCCTGGTAGGAACTCAGTACTTGTTGAATTGACTACTACTAAATCAAACCCATACTGGTAAATGACATTTTGAGTCTTACCTGACGTAGTAACTGCTGGCAGATTGAAGATCTCAGTTCCTGGCTGAGCAGCTGCTATATTTAAACATACATTTCAGTTAACTGAGATAAGGCTCAAAAAAAAATTTCTAGCAGTAAAATTAAAATTTGAACTTTACATAATCTCAGCCATAATCTCCTTTATTTTACATCAGTTATGTGGAGATAAAATGAAGTCATTTTTCTTTAGCAAAGGAAATAGGGAAATAAATCAGGTGAGGCACAAAACAAAAAACTAGTAATATAAACTCACAAAAGAAACAGACTGTACTGTTGCAGAAAAAACAAACAGGAAAAAGGTCATTCTCAGAAGAGGAATCCTGGCTTCCTAGTAAAAAATAAACCTAAAAAACTCTAACTTGACTCCTGAAGTACCAATGAGCTTTAATAAATTAGGGTTAGGAGAAAGCTAATATACAGTATGGAAAGGACAGTATTTCCCGACTGTGGCTAACTGGAAACTCTTCTTACATTCTCAGCATATCCCATGAATAAAACAAAAAATTCTGTCTGTTGATTCTTTCAGTCCTGCTGTGTTTGAATGGAAACAACAGGTGACCTGGGAATTACAAAGCATTTTGTGCCAGGAGGGGAAGGTATTTAGGGACATAAATGGTGTCTTTATGGCTTCCAACTTGATGCTTAAAATTTTAAATAGAAAAAAGAATGCAGGAAGTAAGTGGGTACCTAAACAAGTAACAATCCATGGGTGAGGTAAGATTTCAGGAGGATCAACTCTTAACCTAAGGATAAGAGCCTTTGGGAAGATGGAACAGCACATGTGCCTGGAAGCTAACTTTATTTATTAGATAATTTGAAACTGGTAAGAGGAAAAGGAGAAAAATCTCCAGGAAGAACTATAGAACTATGGATGACAGTCTTATTTATGGGCCAGGTAACACAGTGAACAAACTGAAGCTGAAATAATTCAGCCTTATATTGTCACAGAGTTTGTGAAACAACTCATCCCTTCACTTGACAAGTACTTACTGAGCTATTATTGGTTAAATCTTAAATTACTTTTTAAAAAAAGTACTGGAGATTAGATCCAGGACCTTCACACTGAATTACAGGCACTGTATTACTGGTGACATTTGAGGAGCTGTAATTAATACATAAAATAGTTGAAGACTGGAGACAAGAAACCCCCAATACTTTTTTAAAGGACATCTGTATGCTTCAAAGCAATTCTGATACCCTAAAATATTTATCTCTGAAATCATTTGCTACCGCTTCTCTTTGAGATGATTTGTTATCATTTATAAAGGTGAATCTAATAGTTAACAGCTATGTAAGGTCACAAAGAAGCGATGCTAAGCTCATCCTTTTTTCTCTTTGATATTCAAGAATTATTAATCACAAAGTGTTAGAAATTCAAGTACACAACCACCTGGCATTTCTTGTTTTGACAGGATCATTAGATTAATAAATGAGACACAAAAAAGAACAGGTAGATGGAGGCAGACCTACATTATCACTGGATATAATTGGACTGGGGAGTCATACAAGTGAGTGTGCTGTGGGTTAACAGTACAGGAGGGTTCTGAGGAATGTGTGCACATTAATCCAAAGGAAAGGTTCTAACATCGAACTTTACTAGGTATTTACCAATACTTGGGCTAAGGATGCTGTGAGTACAGAATTGTTAGAAGGCAGTTAGTACATCACTGGAAGCATGAATTGGAATGCCTGGCTTTGAACCATAGGCCCGTTACGTACTTACTAGTTATGTAACCCGTGCCAGTTATTAAACCTCTCTGAGTCTCAGTTTCCTCATCTACAAAATGGAGATAATTAAATGTAGCATGTGGGGTGGTTGTGACTTTAAATGAATGTTCATATGTATATATTTAGAATGGTGTCTAACACAGTAAATGCCAGTTACTCTTTCACTATTATTGATACTACAAATCTGTGTTTCAGGTGAATGCTTAACAACTAAATTGATGTAGATAGACCCTTGCAGAAAAAGTAGTCGGACTAGAACAAGTATATTGTCTTGTCCTGTCTTGGGCCTAGTAATTGTAAAAGCAGAGGAAGGGAAGGAAAGATATGGTTTAAGGGTAGCCCACAAGGAAACCTTGGCACCTATATTTACACCAAGTAAACTGTAAGTGTTTAGGCAACAAAAAAAGCTAATATAATCTTAGGGTATATTAGAATAATAACAAATTTAGGCTATATCACACTATTTTGTATTATTTGGTGGAGGTCAGTTGGCATAGCAGGGGTACTCAGAACCAGGATGTGAGGAACCACTGAGAAAATAGGGTATTTACAGAGACAAGAAGACTGAAACAGCACACATCTTCAGATGTGTGAAATGATGTCATGTGGAGATGATCCAAACAGATAAGACTGAAACTAATGGATTAAAAAAGAAACAAAAAACTATGAAGAGTTAATCCAACCCCACATAATAATGGACAGCTTCAAAGAGGAGCATGTTTATGTTCCCTGAGCAGGACCACTCTTGAACTGGCAGGCATGCGGGGAGCAACTGTAGATCAGACGTACTGGACAGATGCATTGTGGAGCCCTTACACTCAAGGATTACAGAAGAGGCAAGAATGACATTAATTCATGGTTCATTTGGGGTTCATGAAAGAAATCCCACTTACCCATATCAGAGTCACCTCCACCAGAGGAGTTCAACTTACGAAAAATCTCCTGCTTCTTTGATTTAACCATGGGTGATGTGTTTTCAAGCTTGGTGAAGAATGAAGGCAAGTAGCTTATACTTCCTGGTGAGCGGGAATCATTCCTGTTGGGAACACAGTTCAGTCTGTTATACTCATGTACCAAGAACATTCCAATAACTGATGAAAACTATTGCCTCCCAGTCTTGTGGTTACAACCTTTAGAAAGACCACGTTACTATAATCCAGTTAGTATGTCATTTAAGGTCATAGTCAAATAACTTTAGCCATCAAAGATAGTACCATAAAGTTAAGATTAACATGGCATACTCCAGAATAGAGATTTTTAAGGCATCAAATGAATACAGGAAAACTCAGGAACAGCTTATCATGATGCTTTCTGCTTAACAATATTATCTTTTTTTTCTTTTGAGAACAGGTCTATATAGCTTAGCCTCGAATTCATAGCAATTCTGCTTAAGCCTTCTGAATGGTGGAATTTTAGATGTGTGCCATTGTGCCTGCCAACATGAACTATTTATGATTACCACTCCAACAGAATTAACAATTACTTAAGTACACCAGTTACAACTAATAGCATACTGGTCTATAAAATAGGAAGTGCTCCTACCTAAGCAATTAAGTTAGCCAGTTCTTAGGAGAGTTAAGTTTAATACAAAGGATTTCATATTTCATTGGTAGATTCCAATATTCATGTATTTAAAGAGAATAAAACAACAGAGTAAAGCTAATCAGAACAAAACAATAAAAGTGAGTCAGGACTTCAAAACAAGATAAAAGGAAATCAATAATGGCCACCATAATGTCTCTTGTTTTCTTCAAAATAGCCACCCATACCATCAGACATAAAATGAAACGAAACAAAACAATAAAGACAAAACAGTGAAAGTGATACAGCATATAATTCTCCCCTACAGCTAAAGGCAACCAAAGATCTAGTTAGAGCCAGGGATGTTAACAGAATATGTGAAAGGAAGGCTGTTGATAACTATGTTTAACACCATTCCCTCTCCAAAAATAAATTTCCTTCATTTCATTGAAGACAGCAACATCATCTGTCTGCTCATAAATACATACAATATAATAATTATATATTCTAAGAGATGCTTCAACAGGGTGAAGTTAGAATTACATTGTCCTGTCAGTCTGACCATGGGCAAATCACATATTTGTCTCAGCATTGGGGATGATTGGTAAGACACTAAGAACGGAAAGGAATTCAGAGAACACAGAATACAGTTGTAAGGGTTAAGTAGTAGGAAATTAAAACTGCATAAAACTGGTCCTAGCAGAATTCAAACACTGTACTAGTCACTTAGTGCTTGACCTGAAGTGAGTTTTAGACAAACCACTCTGGGGAAGTTTGGAGAGAATGAACAAAAGGGGACAAATAAATGTTAAAAAGAGATAATACATAAAGCAGTTAGATCTGTTTAATGAGCTGGTACTTGTGTTGACTCAATCAAAGGGTGACCCTGCAGGCCTCTCCCCACCAACAAACTGCATGAAAAGGCTTAGAAAAAGATTTAGAAGGACCTAATTTTAAGAGTAATGAGTAAATTTTCTTTATTTAGATATGGTATTTTTTTTTACTAAAATCCACCACATGAGCTCACTGAAAACAAAAGTGAGCCTCTGAGAGTCCTATCCTTACATATAAAACAAAAAAGAAAACAGACTGTAACTAAACGTTTCAAGGCACTAAGCCTACCCTGCAGCCAGAGCTAGGACTGCTTACCTCTGCTCTGCAGACTCCACACCCCTCTGCGACAAGAGCAGCATGCTGTCCTGTTTCTCATGCACAACTGGAACCTGGGGTGGGGAGATGGGCTCATAGGGCTCCGAAGAGACGTGACTCCTCTCTGGAGATTTTCCAGGCCTGCCGTTACAATGTGTAAATTAGCCTCTGTTCCACAAGAGCGCATCCTTAACAGAAGCACGCCTTCATTCAGTAGCAAAAGCTGATCTCATTCAGAAGCAAAGGTTGCTGACTTTCTATATACCTAGTTATCAAAAACAATTTGTGCTGCTTTCTCCACAGACGAAGAATCACATCACCAGAGTGCAAGAAGGAAACGGCAGCTAACGCTCCCCATGCTAAAACTCTGCATGCACAGTACTTCAACAGCAGGCTCCATCCTACCCAATGGCCAGCTGTCCAGGTGACCCCTTAAGGGTTCCACTGCTTATTTTAACTCATAACCTGCCAGGTCTTTCCTCATTAATTTCTCTGATAAGGACTTAAGTATTAAACTGATCTGTAAAGCGTTTTGTCTAGTTAAATATAGGCTCTAGTTAAACCATTTTAGCACTGAGAGGCTCTCTTCAATTTTGTTTTTCCTCTGGACACCATATTGGTAAGGATAATGAGATACAGTTTAGACACCCTGCAAGGATGTCTAAACTGTATCTTTGCTTTATTTGCTTTACAAATTATGCATACCGAGCACCACTTGTGACTTTCAACATCTGCATTTACTGCTACTGTAGTTAAGCATGTATATAAAATACTATCTATTTCCTTTCTAAATCAACCCCAATTCTTAATTTTTGGCAATTGTTTTTAGTCCCGTTGGTGTTTACCTCTGAAACTCTAATCTTACTCCTTTTTGATTTATCAAACTTAATATAGTATCAGCTATCTTAAATTTATAGATGCTGATATAACTTCACCTTGTTTTGCCCATTTTAACCTTTATGTTTTTAACTTTATGTAGCATACTTTAACCATTTTTCTTCTTGAAAAGTGAAGAAATTGACACACATGCCCATCTACTTCTCTTCCCTGTCTACCCCACCTCCATGTCCCAACATTTTTCAGCCATTTCTATGTGATTTATAACATGCACATCCTGTTTTAGAACTATTGAAACAACTATTCTGTTTTGCTTATAGAGTATGTGAACAATTTAAACTATAAATCCAGGTAATTTTACTACTACCAATGAAAGAAATATAACATTCTTCATTCAGATGCACAAGTATAGAGACAATAACAATTATAAGTGAAAAAGAAAATTATTTTCTTGTCATAAATGCCATCAATTGCTCAAAATATGCTACACAGTACTTTACAAAAGGAATCAACCATCACTGTAAAAAGAGCTTTCTGTTTTTCATTAATAACTACACTTTTTCTTTTTTGGTTACAAAGAATAAATGTGTCCATCTTATCCTTAATAGCATCCAGCTTTGGTTCAAAATAATCCTATATGGAGTATTATACAATTATAACAGCCAACTTTTGAATATGCACTTGTGTGTATGTTTGAAAATTTCTGCAATAAAGTGTTTTTTAAAAAGTTTTTAAAAATAAATTATTCTATTTTTTGCTACTTTGAGGGTTTTGTAGACAGGCTGGATCATTATTTCTGTTTTTCCATTTTATATGTTCTGAGCTATGACCGCCACTACTCTCGTTCATCTGTTCTGTGTCATCTTTGCTCTGTTATTTCATGCTTGGTCTTGGCTTTCTTTAACTATAATTTAACATGTGGTGATGTTTAGTCTACCATTTTGAACTTAAGACCCTACATCCTTTTATTTTCAATCAAGTACAGAATAACAGGTAAGAAAACATTCTTTATCAGATATTCCTCCCATATAAAATGCTTCTTCTCATCATGCCTACCTTTATTTAATGTCATCTTCCTACAGGTCTAGTACTCCTAGCCCAACAGAACCAGTGACTGAGATGAATAGTGACAGATGATGATTCTTTGTTTTTGAGACAGGCAGTTACGATGTTGCCTAGGCTGGCCTCAAACTCATGATTCTTCTATCTCAGCCTCCCATGTAGCTGGGATTACAGACATCATGTACCATGGCACCAAATTTGGGGGATGATTCTGAAGGAGAATTCAGTTATCCCTCAATTACTACCAAACTACTTCATAAACAACACAAGAACCAACTTTTGAATATGCACTAAAAAGACAGTACCAAATGCCTAGACAGTGGACACTGTAAGAATATGCAAAGGAAAAATCCCAATTTCCACTTTCCAGGGAACAAAGGCAATGAACTTGTCATATAAGAAATTAATTCCCTATCTTGCAGATATTTTCCAACTGTTTCAACGCTGGGAAATTTACATATAGTTCACAAAAAAGACCGTACCTTCCCCGGGATTTGTCCACAAGATTTTCTGGAGAGACCCTGGAACCTGGTCTTTGATGGAGGACAGACTGAGACTGGGATTCTGGGCTGTAGCGACTTGATGTTTTAGCCCTGACAGGTGTAGACACCAAAGCTGAGGATGAAGCTTGGAATGTAGAAGTGGGAGGTTGCTGGGGAGGCTGAGAGGAAACTTGATTTCTAGCAAAATCTTGTGTGATAATTTGCTGTGAATTGAGAAAAGGAAGTGAGTAAACTCAGCATGTATCCCCCAAACCACTGAAAAATAAATATTTTAACTGGTTTTTACTTTCTATAAGAAATCTGTTTTATCTATGATCAAAATAATGATAATAAAAAACTTACACAGATGTGATCAGCAAGTGTGATAAGCCGATGGGTCCTGGGCACCTGCCCCATCCCATCTGCCTGTGAAGAAGGGGGCAGCTGCTGTTGAGGAGACGGTGATTCCTGCTGTGGTCGATAGTGATGCGATGGTCCTTCATACTGTCTGGTGGGATCGCCTTAAGACAGAACAGAGAGCTATCTTACTCCAGAGTTGTCCCCATTTTTCACTCATCAAAGATTAAATATAATTAAGAAGAACATGTGAAAAGGATGTTGCATGGATCTCTACAAACAGAATGTAGGTATCTTAATTTGAAGCAAAAGATATTGATTCACCAGTAGAGGTCTGAGGACTAATAGAATAAAATGAATGCAGAAGTAAGAAAAGAAAATATCACCTATTTCCTGTACCATTCAACTACAAACAAAAGAGCAGTAGGTTAAAAGCTGTTTCATGTGGGCGTGACGATTCATGCCTGTAATCCCAGCACTTTGGGAGTATAAGGCAGGAGGCGTGCAAGTTAGAATTCAGCCTGAGCAATTTAGAAATTCAGGAAGCAGGGAAGGGCTGGGGGATGTAGTTTGGTGCAAAAGCCTTAAGTTCAATTCTCAATGCTGCAAGAGAACACTGCTTTTTAGGTGGTCCTAGGAATGGCAAAGTGCTTGCTTAAAACACACATGAGGGGGCCGGGGATTTAGCTCCGTGGCTTAAGCGCCTGCCTGGCAAGCGTGAAGTCATGAGTTCGATCCCTGGTACCAAAAAAAAAAAAAAAAAAAA
>PVJX010012343.1:0-50906 GCA_004027295.1 Dolichotis patagonum
TATTTGGTTTAATTTTACAACAAAATCACTTGTTATAATTATAATATAATTAAAAGAGGTTGTTAATAGCATGAAACTAATAAAAATAAATTTAAAGTGTATGCTTACCTATCCTTAAACGTCTGAAAATTATCCTTTGATATGCAGTTCATCTGAAGAAGAGATGTGTTATTCTCATGAAGACTTGCTGGTGTTTCTTTTAGTGCTCCAAAGTGAAGACACACTTTTGAAATATACAAGTTTTAGTGGCTTCCAAAAGAAAACAGTGTAGAAGAAACGCATTCTTCTGATCCTACTGTAAACTTTCTGAGTAGTCTTAGGTTAGTGATCTCTCTTCAAAATGATAGACTGTATGAAATTTCTTCCCAGATTCCAATTCAGTGGTTTATTTTTCCATATTTCCATTTCAAAAAAGTTTATAATAACAAAAAATAATTGACATTCTATTATTGGCTAAGATTTTGGAAATGCCAACTCCCTCATCCATGAACGTGAATATGAGCATCCTGCCCTGGGGCATGCTGAGTGAATCAGTGCTGAATGAATGAGGAATGAATGAGTAGTGCAGGAGTGAATGGGAAATGAAGGGATGAATGGGAAATGGCAGGATGAATGAGTAATGGAGGGATGAATGAGTAGTGAAGGAATGATTGAGTAGTGAAGGAATGAATGGGCAGTGAAGGAATGAATGGGCAGTGAAGGAATGAGTAACGGCTTTGCCAGGCTGGAGCTCCGAGTGTGGGAAGAGTTAGGGACAGGAACAGATGTGTGTAGTGTGGGGACAGAACTAGCACAGGTGGGTCCAGGGCAACCCCTAAGTAAGTCAGACCACGTGCTGGGGGCCTCCATTGATTGTTAAGCAGGTACTGAGGGTATAGGAAAGGAATAGACAAATAGAAACAGAAAACAACAGAAAGAAACAAACACATACACAGTTGCTCTCAGAACCATTAGATCCACAGCGGAGCACAGCTTCAGGAGCTCAGCGTTTGGGAAATGTGCTAGAAGTCCTCGGATACAGCAGACGCGGCCAGCCTAAGTAGAAGCTGAGGAAGACGGGCTCAGCTGAACTGCGGGCTGCCCGTCTGAGCAGAAGATAGAAAGCACTGTTTGAGAACAGTAAAAAGAATGTTCCTGTGTTTCTTGAAATCTTTCCCTAAATATTGTGTATCAACTTTTATATATTTCCATACACATGGACGGTGACCGTATGTAATAAAACATAGGAATGTTTCAGTTGTGTAGTGTGAAGGTCAAGAAAGAAAGAGAAGGAGTCATGTGTCATGAATCAGATCACACAGTCACATGGAGAGACACGTGTCACGGATCACATCGCGTCTCCAGTCAGGGAAGACCCGGAGCTGAAGCCGTGACATTTGAGGTAGACCTGTGCTCCCCGCCTTGCTCCGCCTGGCTCTGGGGCCCAGATATCCAAGCCTGCTATATTTTTCCTGCCTGTGTCATTTGGAATCGCTTTGTTTTTGCCTGGTGGCTGCATCTCATCACATTTTATGGTTAACTTCCCTCTCCTTCCCGGAGCTGAGATGACTCCAACTGGATTACGGAAACAGCTTCTTACATGGTCTTTTCTCTTCCACAGACTGAGAGAAATCAACCAAATGGATGAAATCTTTTCATATCCCAGTAGACGGCCTTTGGTCTGCACATCATGGATGGGCTTGGTCCTCTGGCCACTGAGAACAAGCTCTGGGAAGAGGGCAGTGGGGCCTTTTTGATAAGATATCCTTCAAAGAGAGGGTCTTCTCAAGAGGCTTTGGTGCATTTTACAGGCCAGACTGAGTCTTATGTCCTCCCCTGTGTGCAAAGCTGCCCATCTTAGTCTGTTTTCTGTTGCTAATAACAGAACAACATTGATTTGGGTAATTATTTTAAAAAGAGGCTTACTTTAAGTCACAGTTTTGGCTCAAGGTCAAGGGGCCCCTTTAATTATGACCTTTCTGCCTGCAGAATCTCAGGACAAGGCAGAGTGTGATGTGACAAGAGACCAGATACACACGTGCATCCCCTGTTCTCTCTCTGCTCATCCTGTAAAGTCACCAATGTGCTGCCATGAGGTTCCCCCCACCCCCGGCAGCAGTATATTGTCCTAGTTCCCGCCCAAGGCTCTGCCTCTGAATACCATGACTGGATTATTTCCACCCTCTTACTGTCTACAGCAGGGACTCAGCTTCAGCATGCGTGTCAGAGGAAACCAACTGTATTAAACGCATGGCTCCACCAGTAGAAGTGGGGATTCTCATAGTAAATAAATAAATGGAAATATATATTAAGGTAAGCAGTTCGTATGTGATGTTTATGCCCAAAATTTATTTCTAGGTTTTTGTTTCTTTATGCTTTATAAGGTGCTCACCATGCAGGATTTCTTCATTTGTTTTGTTTTTAGGAAGTCAACATTGTCAGCCTTTTCTTTTATGGCTTCAGTATTTTATATCATATTTAAACTGATCTTCCTGTGTTTTAATTAAGTTTTTTGTTTTGAAATAGTTGTACTTCAGATATAGCTGTAAGAAATTATACAAGGAGAATGTGTCAGGGAGAATGTGCCGAGTGATCTAAGGTGCTGGCTCAGAAATTATATAGAGAGAAATCTTACGCTCTCTGCTGTTTCCCCCAGGGGCAGTGACGTCTTCCAAAGTCTCGTGCAATATCCCAGTCAGGATGTTGACACAGGTGTGGTCAGGATGCAGACCAGCACCTCCTCCCAAGGGTCCTCCAGCGGCCACCTTGGACCCACACACCACTTCCCTCCCCCAACCCCTTCCTAACCTCTGACAATCACAAAGCTGTTCTCCATTTCTAAAATTGTGCCATTTTAAGAACGTTGTAGGAATGGAATCACACAGTGTGTACACTTTAGGGACTGGCATGTCTTCTCTCAACACAGTTCTCTGGCATTCTCTCCAAGGTGTTGTGTGTAATCAGCTATTTGCTCCTTTTCACCGCTCGGTAGTGTTCCGTGGTAGGAACAGTGGAGGCACAGTGTGTTTAATCATTCACACACTGAAATATCTGGGTTCTTCCCAGTTTTAGGCTGTGACAAATGAAACTTCTATAAACATGCATGTTCAGGTTTCTGTGTTTTCATTTCTCTAGGATAAATCCCCAAAAGTGCAATTGATGGCTTTATGTGGGAAGTGCACATTTAAATTTTTAGTAACTCTAGAAAACTTTTCCAGAGCAGTCGCACCGTTTTGTCTTTCCACCAGGAATGCATGAATGATCCAGTTTCCTTGCACCCATTCACTGTTGTCACTATTTTTTATTTTAGACATTCTGTTGGGTGTTTGGTGATGCCTCGCTCTGGTTTTAAGATTGCACTTTAAATGTCAGCGCAGTGATGTTGGCCTTCTTTTTACTTATTTGCCACCTGTGTGTCTTGTTTGCTAAAATATTTATTTCTATCCTTTACTCATGTTTTAATTTGGCTTCAAAAAATGTTGACTTTGGAGAACTCTTTACTTTAAATACTAGTCTTTTGGTATGTGGGTTGCAAATCTGTTCACTCACTTTGTAGATTGTGCTTTTGTCTTCTAACAATATTTCTTGGTGCAAAAATTTAATTTTCAGTTCATCATATCCATTTTTACTCCAGCAGATGTAATTTTTGATCTCTAGTCTAAGAATTCTGCACTCAATTCTTCATACTTAATATTTTCTTCTCTTTTTTAAAATAAGTTTTATGCTTTGAATTTGAGACTGTGATCCATCTGGAACAAATTTTTGTGTGAGGTATGAGGCTTAGATTAAGATGGTTAATTATTTGTTTATTTATTGTCCTGTGTCTAATCACTCTAGGAAGGAGTGATCTACTGAATCACTTTTGTAAGAAAGCAGTTGTGCCCATGTGTGTGGGCTATGTCTTGATTTCTTATTTTGTTCTTTTTGTCTGCTCTCTTTCTAACACTTCATGTAGACCATGGGCTTGATATAGCAAAATTATCCTAGGAGGGCTGCACTGATTCCTTATCCTTCTCTTTTACAAAATTAGTTTAGTTATTCTGGTTCCTCTTTCCATGTATATTTAAAAATAATCTTGTCTGTATTAGGAAAAAACTGTGGAAATTCTGATAGAAATCACATTAAATCTTTGGATTAATTTGGGAAGAGTCGATGTTGTTACTACGTTGACTCTATCCATGAGCATGGTATGTCTTTTCCTTTATTTAAATCTTTGACTTTCTTTATTGCTGTGGTACAGTTTTTTAGGATACAAAACCTGTGAATGTTGGCTAGATTACACTTAAGTGTGTTTTTTTCTCACTAGCTGTAAATCGTATTTTAAATTTCAGTGTCTAAATGTTCACTACTATATAGAGAAATAAAACTGATTTGTGTATATTTACTGTATCATCTTATGAAAGTTAGGATTTTAGAATAGATTTTTGGGATTTTTTTACATAGCAAATCATGTCCTCTAAAAATAGGAATGGTTTTGTTTCTTTTCATCCAGATATGTATAATTTTTATTCATCCTTCTTGACTTATTCAGTGGGTAGAAATTCCAATGCCATGTTTGAATGAGAGTGGATGTCCATTCCTTTTTCTAGAAAGGAAAAGGATTAAGGGAAATGATTCACTTTCCCTTGCTAATCTATAGAGGGCCAGGAGTTTAGTTCAGTGGCACAAGCACCTGCCTGGCAAGCGCGAGGTCATGATTTCATTCCCTGGTACACCCCCTCCTAAAGAAAGAATTAAAATACATTACCTGTAGATTTTTGTAGTTGATATTGATCAGTTTTACTAAGTTCCTTCTATTTCTAGATGTTTGAGAATTTCTTAAAAATTCATAAATGAGTATTGAATTTTATCAAATGCCTTTTCAACTGTTGACTGATATGATCATGTAACATTTTTACTGTTCTTTGTGGTACTGGGAAATGAACCTGGGGTCTTTGTACTGAGTTACATCCCTGGCTCATTTGTATTTTTTATTTTGAGACAGAGTCTCACAAGTTTCCCAAACTTCCCAGGCTATGTCTGAATGTGTCATTCTCCTGTCTCAGCCTACCAGAGTGGATGATTGCAGGCATTCACTATGATGCCTAATCTATTTGTTGTTGTTATTGTTAATTAATGCATTACATAGATTGATTTTCAAATATTGAGCAGGAGTAAACCCAATTGGTCGAAGTGTACAAGTCTTCTCCTATGTCATTAAATTTTATTTGTTAATATTTTGCTAAAACTTTTGTGTCTGTATTCTTGAGACACATTGTTCTGTAATTTCCTTTTTTATACTGGCTGCTTGATTTTAGTATTAGGGAAATACTAGATCATAAGATGAATTAAGTTATATCATTCCCTCTTCTAATTTTTGGAGGAGATTATACAGAAATGATGTTAATTTTTCTTCAAATGTTTGGCAGAATGTCCCATAAAATATCTGGGTCTCTATATTTATTTTTTGAAAGTTTAAACTTACTAATTCAATATCTCTGTTAGTCATAGGCCTACTCAAATTATTCATTCCACATTGGGAGAGTATAGAAGTTTATACTTTTCAGGGAAGAGGCCCACTTCATCTAAGCTGCCAGAGTACTTGTGTTCATGGTTTATCTTCTATTATCATGTCTGTAGGGTCTGTGATGATGTCTTTTGTTTCATCCCTAACATTGGTAATTTGTACTTTGTCTTTTTGTTGTCAGTCTTGCTAGTAGTTGGTCAATTTTATTTTTCAAAGAACCATCTTTTTATTTTATTGATTTTCTCTTTGTTTTTCTATTTTCAACTTTATTGATTTCTGCATTTATTTTTCTTATTTCTTTACCTCCATTGCTTTGGCTTAATTTGTCTTCTTTTTCTAGATTGTTTAGGTGGGAATGGAAGTTATTGTTTTGTGATGTGTTCTTCTATAATAGAACCATATAATTCTCTTAATGTCCTGTTTAGCACTATTTTAGCCAGGCCACACAGATTTTGATTTGTTGCATTTTTATTTTTTATTCAGTTCATCATTTTCTTTGATCTTGAGATGTCCTGCCTGTCCATCCAACCCTTCAAGTGGTTTTTAGTGTATTGACCAGATTATTCCACTATCACTGTGGTTTATTCGAGAACATTTCTGTCATTCTCTAAAGCAGCCATGTATCCCTCATCAGCCATCTCTACTCTTTTCTGCCTCAACTCCTAGAAACTATGACTCTGCTTTTGGTCTTTGGGATTTGTCTGTCTTGGAATTTTGTGTAAACTTTTGTATAAATCATGCACCATGTGGCCTTTTTGTATCTGATCCCTTTCACTACCATAATGTTTTCAACATTCACCTATGTTGTGGTTTGCATTAGTGCTTCACAATTTGTTGTGACTAAATAATATTCCATTGTGTGGATAGGCCAAATTCTATAACACCATCATCAGTTGTTAGATATCAGGGTTATTTTTAATTTTAATTTTTGCCAATAATGACTATTACTACTATTAACAAACATGCACAGGAAAGCTTCTTTGCAAATAAATATGTTTTCATTTCTTTTGGCTCTATCTCTAGAAATAGGATTTATGAGTAATACTTAGCTATGCTTAGCTTCTTTTTGGGAATTAACTGTTCAAAAACAGCTGCCCCCTCATTCTGTTGCATGAAATATTACATATGTTCTTCTCAGGCTTTTAAAACCATATTTTCATGTCACTGCTTTATATATTTGAATCATGTTTACCTGATTTTTTTTAATTAGAGGTGAGTTAGGAACACAAATATCTTTTTTTCCTAAAGTGGATATATATTTATCGGATCACTGTCATTCCATTACTAGTTTTAAATGTCACCTTTACATTGTACTAAATTTTTCTCTAATTAGATCTACTTTTCACGTTATATATGTTGTTTTTATCAGTCTGATGTCTTGCCTACTTATGAACTAGCATTACAATGTTTTGACCATTTCCATTTTGTTATATATTATGATTTCTGATGGTATTAATTCTCCTTCATTACTTCTTTTCTACAAAGGTTTCTAGTTCTGCTGGTTTCTCTATTTATTCTCCTTGATTATTATATTTGCCCCTGACACTTCTAGGGAGCATTTACTTCTATTTCTCAAACAAACAAAACAAAACACCCAAAAAAACAAATGGGTGAGAAAAACTTTACAGGGCAGAAGGAACATGGTGTCACTTCCTCTGCTGCAGAAGGTAGGGCATGTGATGCTAATCTAAATATTGGCTCTTACCGTCTGAGAACTTTCCTGCTTGCTTATTGCCCTGGCGACTCCCCACCCAGGTGGTGGGAGTTTAGGTGAAGCCCGTGTGTCTGGATCTGAGTGTATCTCACAGCCCCACCCCTGGAGATGACTAGGGTAACGGATCCAACCCAGTTCAGGTTTCTTCTACCTGGCTCAGGTTTATGGCTTTTTAAATGTAAAGCTCAAGTCATTCTCTGTGAATGATGAAACTAAATATGAGAAAAGCAGTGCATACGGCTTTCTAACCAGTCCATCCAAGAATGGTAACACCAGTTGAATGACAGCGTTCAATACTGTTATTGATGATGTCTATGCAGATTAGTGCTGGGGTCTGGGGGTGTTTCCCTCTCTCCTCTCCTGAGACTCACTGCAGAACCACTACTCCTTCTTGAGTAGGCTGAAGTTTTTATCAAGGTAACTAAAGGTCACGGAGAAAATCTGACGTTTTGCAGAGAGCAGTGCTTCACCTTGCAGAGACAGGGTGGAAGAAAGCCCAGACACACGAAGGCCGGTTTACACAGGTTGTAGGAATCCAGTGTTTTAACCTGGTGGTGGTAGAATGAGCAGATTTCAGAATTAACGGGAAAGAGACATTTGAAGTTCGACTTGACAACGCCTTCTTTAAAAGGTCCCTCTCCCAGGAGGCGGGCTTCACGCATGGCGCTCATTTCTGCTTCCATTCTGGGTTCGTGCCTTTCCTTCTGTTTACAGTGACACTGCACACTGCCATGCGGTGCTGTCACATGCTGTACCCACCTGCACACGTGCGTTTGTGTGTGGTTTCCCAGCTACTTCCTGTCTCCTGCTCCTCTCTTTGTATTTGGTGCAATCTGGTATGATTTGGCCTACAATGGGATTTTAACAGGTACCGCTGACTGATACAGTGACCTGGAGGAGAAGAGGGTCCAACATACAGCAGGGGAGCTGGTACAATGCGGGGAGTGTCAAGAAAAGACACAGGCTTTCCATGTTTCTTTTTGATGACAAAAGTAGAAATAATCAAAGGAGACCCCCTGCGTGAAGTGATTCTTCTAGAACAGACCACCCTGCCTTTTAATCAAGTTTGGTCAACGTCCCAGAGAGCTTTTCTTCAGGCTGAGCCTTGTGTACAACACTAGGTCAAGGGCTTCCTGCAGTCTTCATTAATACACGGACAACAACAACACACACACACACACACACACTCCAGTTGGTCAAAAGAAGATGGACTGACTCTAGCAAGGAAAACGTTTCTTTATATGTTTCCATTTCTCAGCATCTGCAGCTGTCATCTGTTTTCAGTTTGGTGATTTTTATTAAGGCGAAGTGGCACATGCTGTCATAGGAACTGCTCCAGCTCACGCCCCCAGCAGGTCACTGGTATCCCCTGGTGTGTGGAGACATGATACATTTCCTGCCCGGGGATGAGGAGGAGGGAGAGCTCTGTGTGGCATCCACTGCTGGTTCAACACAGAAATAGGCACGCTGTGGGCAGATGCAGGAGAAGCAGAGAACAATGACTCTGTTTGAGGAGTTTGTCTATTAATTTGACAAATAATTATTAAGTACCCTGTCTTTCCTCACACTGACTTAATTTCCCTCTGGAGGTCTGGACAGTTGGCCTGACTTTTGAACTGTGAGTTTGCATTTGTGATCCGTCCATAGCCTGGTCCGTTCCTCCTAACCTCGTCTGCATCTGGGTTCAAGCTGCCTGCATTTGCACGAGAAGCAGGCAGCGGAGGGGACAGTAAAGCTAACTGGCCCAGACTGCAGCAGCATCAGTGGTTGTGAGCTTCGTTAGCCCTCACTAAGTGGACTGACCTCAGTGAGTTGGAAGAAGAGCCTAGATATTGAAACTCGAGCTCTGCAGACTCTGGGACTAATTCATGGCTTTATATGCTTGGAAGGCAAGTATCTGGTACTAGTTGTTGCGATCCATGTGAACCTTCTCCCAAGCACATCTCTCCCAAGCACTTCTGCAGGGTAAACAATGTTGGAAACACATTTTCCTGGAGGAAGTACTGGGGTGATGTCACAGACTCTGAGCATGATCATGGTGTCTGTTCAACGCTCAGAAAATACAGTGCAGTATTTATAGCAGAAGCGCTATCTTGATGCCCAGGGAATGGATGAGGTTTGTCTTGGCCTGGTGCTGTGTTTTGGTAGAGATGGAGCAGCTGACCACGGACGTGAGGTGGCCATGCAGCCAGTGCTGTGTATCATGAGCTGGTTCTGTCACTGTCTCTGGTGCACCAGAGACAGTGACAATGGCTCTCATTTGGGGCTGCATGGGGGTGAGGAGAAGTTCAATGGCTCTCATTTGGGGCTGCATGGGGGTGAGGAGAAGCTCAGATGTTAGAGGAGGAAAAGGCTGAAGGTCACCAGGGGGTCAGCTCATGCAGGTCAGTGCTAACTGAAGATGCCACTGCATTATAGGCCCACATGGGCGAGACCCATTAGGACAGTGCTTGGGAAAATCCTCCCAGTGGGCAGGCCCTGGGCAGGGCACCCGTTATTATTGGAAGAGAAGTAGTCTAAAGTAAGGGTAGATGTACACAGATCTGTGGGCAGAGGCAAAGGAAAAGGCGGCTCAACTGCGAACTAGGGAACTAGGATAGAGGAGCGTGGATAGAGAAGCATGGGAACTAGCAAAAGTGCCAAGGCCTCTGGACGAATACCCACTTCAGGGCTCCCCACCCACCATGGGAGAGGCTCCAGGCAGCCAAGTATACAGAATGACCCAGCCAGCATGTGAAGCAAGTGCCAGGAGACCAGATGATGCAATGGGAACATGAGCAGAGAAGTCATGGTGGAAGGATAGGGACTGTCATGGGCCTAATAATATTGGCTCCTCCTCCTACTTAACATAACCGAGCCAACCATTGGTGCCATCGCATGCCCCACCCACTGCTACAAACACCAGTGCGGAAACACTTTGAGAGAGCTGTTTACGGAGGAAGGCAAACAACCACTAGGGAAGAGCTGTTGACACTGGCCCGCTTCCATGCTGCAGAAGGCAGATTCATCTCTACGGCTTCCTGTGCGTGAGCTGGGTGTGAGTCTGTCTGTGTGGCTAGAGAGCCTCTGCACAGCATGGATGCCTGTGGACCTGCAGACTTGGATTCACAGACTTAGGACAGTGGGTCACACTGGACTCACACACCCTCTACCGCATAGGGTGAGCACACATTGGGCTCACAGCCAGGGGCCCGCTGGTCCCATCTCATGAAGCAGCTGCTGGCCAGGTAGAGCTGATGGCGTTTGAAATATGCATGTGAGGGGCCGGCTTAGGGAAGAGCCCCTCTGGAGATGGGGCACATCCTCCATAAAGTGGTGAACACTATCAGATTAGGCTCTGAGGATCAAGAGGTCTTGGCCCCTCGAGGAGAGTGTTTCCACCAGGGAAGAGTAGGAAGGACACACAGTGTCCATCTGATCGCCTCAGGGCCCCGTGTCACGAGGCCAGGGACAAAGAAGTCTACACCGACGGGAGCCCCCTTCACCATTGCAGGGGGCTGCTGCTACCCGGGGAGTGCAGTGGGAAGGATGTTTGGGGCTTGCGTTGCCAGCTGTAGCAGGAACTGGAAGTATACCAGCTACATTAGTGACCTTTCTGCTGCTGAGAGAGATTCCTGACCCATGCAATTTGAAGGACAAAACATTTGCTTTGGCTCATGGTTTCCCGGTTTTCAGTCTGTGGTCAGCTGGTTCCAAGGCAGAAGTAGAAATGGTCTGGCGGAGGAAAGCTGCTTGCCTCACGGCGGACAGGAAGCAGAGAAGGCAGGAAGAGGCAGAGAAGAGGTAGACCCTCTGATGTCACGGACCCCAGTGACCTGATTCCTCCCACCAGGGTCCTGTCCCAAGCATGCACTCAGCTAGAGAACATCCCCAAATTAACCCTTTCATGCACTTAGTGTCTTCATGATGCAGTCTCCTTGCTATGTCTCACCTCTGCACACTGCTGCACTGGCGGGGTGGGGGGTGTCAAGCAGAGTGCGAGCAGGGAGAAGTCCACTCTATGAGTCTCTGGGGGACCCCTCATATTTAAACCATAATGTCAGCCATGGCCTGAGGAGTCACAGAGACCAGGCCATTGGGGTCTGGCCTATCATACTTGGCAGGTTGCGCTGGGCGGCAGAGGGATGAGCTGGGAAGGCAGGGAATTGAGAATGGTATGCGGATGACTGTGTCCCTGAGGGGTGGGAACAACTAGAATCTGGAGGAGATTGCCGTGGAGGTGGGGGAGACAGAAGAAGGGAGTGGGACTGCCATGCATATTGGGGTGCTCCGAGAAGATCCGCTCTTCAGGGTAGTGTGTCCACTGCCTCCCTCCTTCTGGTTCCCTGAATGATCTCCCTCCTGACTGCCCTTGACAGCGTGGACACAGCCCCATCCAAGAGTATCTCCCCCAAAGTGTGTTCTCCAGCCACCAGCTGGCTTATGCGGGTGTGCAAAACCCGGGACCTTGCCTCAGCTGGGCTAACTCCAAAGGGTGCTGCTGCTCAGACCCTCCACGTGATAAGCTGAGGCCCTGCTGCTTCCTTCATGGCAGGTCTGTGTCGCTGCCTGCGTGACCCTCGCCAGTGTCCTTCCTTGCAGGCTTATCCTCTAAGAGCACTCCTAAGTGGCCATCTCTGTCAACCTCTCCATCGTGAATCTGTTTCCCAGGAACGTGGAGAAGATGCCCTAGGAAGCTGCTAGCAGCATGCTCGCACTCGGAAGACACCTAATAAACGCCAGCCTTCTCTTTCCCTTGGTTATTTATTTCTGCCTTGAAACCGCAGGCCCTCTCTGTGACCTCATAAATACTGACCACATAGCCGTAGTAAAATGGATCTTGGTAGGAAGAAGAGCTGAGTCCGTGGGAAGCGGTCAGGAAGCACGGAGCCCATGGCCTCGCAGGAGGAGGCAGGGCAGTCCATGCTGCGCACCCCTTGTGGGAAGGGTTTTACTGCTGATGTCCATACAGCAAGTCAGGTCCTGAAGTGGCCATGATTCTTCCCCGTGGTCAGAGAAAGGGACTCCACAGAGCTGAGGGGCTGCCCCCTTTCTACGGTCTCAAGGCCCACCCACTTTTGAATACTTTATGTTCCTGGCAGCAAGTCATTGCCAGTGCGAGCAGGGAGAAGTCCAGATGGCCTACTGTGGTGTGGGGCAGGTTTTAAAAAATAAGTCGAGAAGGTCTTTTGCAAATGGGAGAGAGGGGGCTAGCAACAGGGGGTAGGGGAGGTGCAAAAAGAGGTAAGCTGTGTGTGTGCACATGTCAGCTCACCACGATGCGTGTGGTCATTAGGCTCCCACGCACGGACTGGGAAAGGGGCGATGCAGTGTCCCGCCCTAACTCTGAACTCCGAACATCTCAGGCGAGCAGGAGAGGATGCTGCATCCTCTAACCTCCTCCTGCCATGCGGTTGTGTCAGAAACCACCCTGCTCTGTCCTGAGGACTGGATGTCTAAGCCTATGCCCGGGGACAAGAATGGTGCACCACGTGGGCCAGCGTGGCGAGGGGCTGGAGCGGGGAAGTGCGGGCGCCGGCCGGTGCACAGAGCTTGAGACTTGTGGCAGCTGCTCCCGGCGTCCTTGCCAAAATGACGAGAGTGAGGACTGCAGGGCTGGGTGTGCTGGCCAGGGCTCCGGGCATGGACAGCTCATCTCCGTGATGGACTAAAGGGTCTGCGCTCTGCCTGCCTCTCCCAGGCCGTCGCCCCTGGCACTAGGGACACGGCAGGCTGTGTCTTTCTCTCTGACCCTAGCCTGCTTCTTGGACTTTGTCTGGGTTCAGGCCTCTGCTGCCTCTGCCACTACCGGATCTTGAGACAGTCCCCATCCTGCTCATCCCCAAGGGACTGCCTTGCACAGGTGGGGCACGCTGCCCCTGCACTTGCACCCACTGGGGAGGCAGAAGGGGTGCGAACTGATTGACCCCTTCTTCAGCTGCCCTGGTGGCCCTCGTTTCCTTCTGGCCTGAATTCTTGTCCCCAGCCGCTCTGTCCTGCAGGGCTGTGATCAGACCCCAGGCCTGGGCTCCCTGCTCTCAGAGCACTGCCCTCCGCTGGGCTCCAGGCCTTCCTTTTCCCCAGAGCTCCCAGAGCTGCCCCTCGAGGGTGAGCTTGGCTGGCACTGCCCCTCACGCAGGGGCCCAGCCTCGGCACAAAACGCAGGTGTTTGCTTTCTGACACCCTTGTGACATTTCCTTGGTTCAGTTTTCTTTCCCCATTTCTGGGGGTGCTGAGCCCTCTGGCTCACATCGAGCTCCTCTCTGTAGACCTGTGGGCACAGAGTGGAGACTGCTGAGTTTGGTGTCTTCCTTCTCACGCCAAACCTTGGAACCTACAGTGGAAGGACTGACTAGATGGTGGTCACAGTGCAGGACAGGACACCCGTCATTCCGAAGCGTTGAGTCTCTGTGTTTACTTGAATAATGTGAATGAATTATTGTAAATTAAAAAGTCATTTTCTGAACCAAAAGGCAGAACATAGTAAAAAAAAACTGGCCTTTTTTCTCTTTCTCTTTTTCTGTCCTTCCTTCCCCTAGATGTGGGGATATTTATAGGAAAAATAATGCCCACTACTGCTTTGGGTGCTAAGAGATGTGTCTTTCATATTTCACTGCATATAGTTTACAATTAGATAATTAAGTTGCATAATTATGACTTTAATTTCTTAATTTTTCAAGTGAAACTTTTGCAAGTAGCACAATATGAAGTCAACTAACAAAAAGAGCAGAACAAGTGAAATATTCCCCCAATACTGTTAAAGTTTATTATTCTAGAACATGGATGTACACACAAAGAACAGATTAGATTTTAACATGCATAATGCTTTAAATAGTTACAGAAATGGAATAAGCAACATACATACTTTTTGTACTTTAAAAATTTTACCTTTTAACATAAATTCACTGCACACATCCCTGTCTGACATTTCCATACAGGCATAGATGTGTCCCGGTCAAATCCAGCCACGCACCCACACACTCCACCAGCTTCTAATGGTCAGGACTCTACTTTCAGGTAATCTTAGCTAGCATCTGTGTATGAGAAACTACATGTGCCACTAACCTAACTGCATGTGGTTTATTTTACTCAACATAGTATTTCACTTCCACCCATTTTGCTGCAAATGACAGAATTTTATTCTTCTTTGTGGCTGAAATATATGTGTATAGATAGATACAGATACGGATATAGATATGGATATAGATTAGATATGGATTCAGATATAGCTGCAGATATAAATGTAGATATAGATATGGATACAGTTACAGCTTAGTTATAGCTATAGACATGATATAGATATAAATCTAGACATATATAGCTATAGATATAGAGTAGATATAGGTAGATACAGCGATAGCAAGAGATAGAGATAGCTGGAGATGGAGACATAGATAGCTATAGTTATACCTGCAGATATAAATATAGATAGACATTGCTGTAGCTATAGATACAGACAACTGTGAGTGTGCGGACAAATCTTTTTAAAAAAGAGTAGTACCTGTTAGTTACACCATCTAATGAGTCTTGTTTTGTCCTATTATTACACACCTAACCCACCTTACCCACTTCCACCCCCCGTTAATGTCCCTCACCTCTGTGCCTCTCCTCCCCAGGATTCTCCTCTTTTTCTCTTCCCACATATGTATTTCTTATCCAAAATTTTCAATGATTCCATTTAGTGTATCCTATTGCTTTTCATACTCCTTTTTATTGCTTTATTGTCTGAAGATGTTTGTTGACTTAAGTTTTAGTGAAAATTAAGATTTTTCTCTAGAAATTCCTCAAATACTTCCATATAAAACAATTCTTGAAGCCGGACGTGGTGGTGCACACCTGTAACCCCAGCACTTGGGAGGCTGAGGCAGGAGGATCGCTGTGAGTTCCAGGCCAGCCTGGGCTACAAAGTGAGTTGAAAACTACAAACTGCATAGTGAGACTCTGTCTCAAAAAGACTAAAAAAAAAATTCCAATTCAGTGTTCAGTTGAGTGCATGCGTAGTGTTTCTCCACCCTTATTCAGTCATCCAGTGAGCAATAGGACATTCTGGAGATAGAGGCGGGGTGGTGTAGGCAGAGAAAGCGCTCCTACCTAAACTTGGGCACCCACTTCAACAGCCCTGCATGCTGACCTCCCTTCTCCATGTGGTAGTCTTGCCCTTTGAGGCCTCTGGAGTTTTGGGGTCCCTGCTTGCTTGTGCACCTCCCTGCCGTCCTGTCCAGCGTCACTGAGTTTGACAGTCTGTGGACAGGAGAGAGGTACCAGGTTGATGCTCTGGAAAGGTTATCTATCCGCGGAGCTGCTGCCCTTCTGCTCAGGTTGCTGTCACCTGAGTATGGTCCTGTTGGACTCCTGCAGCCTACCCCTGGATGCCAGGAGGAGCCCTGTGACCCATGACCAGCCTGCTGCCAAGTCCTCAGTCTTCCAGGATCTTCGGGGAGAAAAAAATGCTAGACTTGGCCCTTTAAGAAACCGAGTTCTTTCTTTCAATCAGGACAAGAGGCTGCTTATTCGGCGGAAGCAGTAATTCAGTCAGAGTTGTCCTGGCCTAAAAAAGTCAGTTCCGCTTCCAGAGGTGCCTGATTTACTTGCGGGGTGTAATTTATGTACTGGGAAAATCTGATTTGTTGAGACTTTATTCTGTGAAACTCAGAAGCAGGTCAGAACTTGACAATTCAGTGTAAGACCCCAGAATCTGTGGCAGAGATATAACACTGCTAAACTGGAAACGCAAAAGTCTGTACATCCTAAAAGAGATTTTTTTTTTTGTGAGTGTATTTCTTGTTTGGCTTTGCAACCCCTGATCTGGGGAAGGGAGTTTTTCTAGCTAGGGCTTGCTGCCAGCAGGACCGTTCATTGCCACAATAGCTAAGGTGATTCAGTTGCCGTGTGGCCCGGCTGGAGGAGGAGCTGATGGCAAAGACCCCCAGGAAAAAGCTTTCACTTAGGAGCATGGTCCCAGCTTTTCCTTCAGGACTTGTGTTTGTGTCTGGTCCAGCCCTGGAATACATTGGCGATGAGGAATTAGATCTGTGTCATTGCCCAAGTGGAGAATATTCCCACTGCTTACCTTGCCAAAGAGACTGACAGTGCAAACCAGGAGCAGAAGATGAAAAGGTAACAGTTTGTCACAAGGGGCTCTTCGCTCTGAGAAGTCCCTCTCCTCGGCCGCCTTCACCACCCCTTCCGTTCTCTCCTCCAACCTTGATCTTAGTGCTGGGTTTTTAAAAAAGTTAATGGGTGGTGTTTTTTGAATTAAGCCTTATGGAGAAGCATGGAAAAGAAATAGAATGTGAAGTCTCTGCTCTCAGAATGCCTGAAATCAAAAGACTCCATATCCTATAATCTTTTCTCTTTTTCTTTTGAAGATTTGAAGCACAGCCAGTCAACTGTCCCCCCTCCCTTGGCCCTGCCTTGGGGAACAGTGAGATGACCACATTTTCTCTCTCATTAGGAACATATGGAAGGGCTCAGGGACGTTTTTAAGTGTTGATTAGGAGCAGCCACACTTGAATCAGCTATAATCTCACATCGCCTTGGGACCAAGACCTTGGATAACGGAGAATTCGGACCAAGGGAGATCGCACAACATTTTTTTCTTTGAATGCTGAAAACCCCAAATTAAAGCTACTTTGAGCTTTGTCACCGAGTTATTTGCTGACAAATTGGATTTCTGAGCTGGGTAGTGCTACATTTCGGGGAGCCAACAGTGTCTAGTAACCTGGAGGTATATGGCGTAACTCCAGCCCATGGGGCAGGGTCGCTCCAGTGAGAGAGACCCTGGGACCCAGGACCTGCAGGACCAGGGTGTGCTGAGCACGTCCCTAGGCTGGGGATGTGGTTTCCAGCTCTTAACTACCTCAGGAGGACGTGAACCTCAGCGTGCCCGTACGCTGCGGTCTTGGCTGGAGATTGTATGGGTGTGCACTTTCCTAGGCCTCCAGCTCCATGTCCGCCAATGGCTGGCTTGCATCTGAGCACTGTCCCCTGGGTGGTGGAGCTGTGATTAGCCCAGCACAAGAAGAAATCTTTCTGAGTCCTAGCAAAGGCCAGATCAGGCTGATGGACAGCTCTGAGCTCTTAGTGCTCACTGACAGGGAGTAGAGAGAGTCTCAAAACTACATTCGTTGACTAAGCCAGCAATGGTGTAGACAAAATCAAAAGAAAGAAATCACTTCCATGGCTCTAGCATAGTCGCCTCATCCTCTGAATGAGCAGAAAATGAGTCTTCTTTGGTTTAATCCTTCGAGTACCTTTTTCTTTTTTCCTGATACTGACTGGAGAGACTCTGGGGTTCGCATTGGTAAAGGAACTGGTACGCGCATGGCGAGCCCTGCAGCAGAAGGTTAGCTGAGCACTGCAGTCTGCTTTGCGATCAGAAAATCCCAGAGCGTGTTCGGCAGAGCCTTTCCCCTCGGTGTTTTAAGAGCATGTGGGCTTAGATGGAAATTTAATCTGCATGTTCATTTACACGTAACTCATCAAAACACTTTAAAAAGCCCTTTGAAGTCTGCAGAGCTTTTTCAATCCTTTTTATGGAAACTTTCCAAGCCTTTTTGGGGGGGTTCTTTTCATGGGAAGCTGTGGCTGGCTAAGCCCAAGCACACTGGATACTGGGTCGCTCGTGCTCTCCCCAAATTCTTCACATTGATCTAAACAGCGCTCTCACTGCTCTTGGGGGCTCTGCTGTTGCTCCAGCTCATTTTTTTTTAAATTTCTAAATTGATGTTCATTACATTTCATGGAGAAAGAGATAAATTATAGACATTTGAAAGGAACTAGAACATTTTCACTGTTTGGTGGAAAAACAGCAGGACACGATTGGGCTTTGACGGTACCCACATGGCAGATAAAGGTGCCTTGGGCACTGATGTCGGATGACAGGGAAAAGGCCATTTGGTGCAGGGATGGTTACTCCTCTACCCGGTGCTGAAACTCAGTGTGCCGGAAACACGCGCTCAGCTCCATGAGGGCCGCAGAGCACTGAGCGAGTCTCGTCTGCAGTAGCACGAGGAGTTTGCTGTCGCAGCAGCTGAGGGTGGATCCGAGGAAGTCTGGCTCCTCGGGGGCCCAGGGTCTGGCTGGTGGGAGGCAGACACCGATAGGAGACATACTTAGAAAACAAAACACCAGCACCAGATGGTGACTGGCTGGCTTAGGTGACCAGCAGGAGGACGGTGGTGACAAAAAGTAAGAAAAATAGAGACACAGTAGGTTTGAAGTGAGGGAGAGTTGGCGAGCTCAGCTACCGACCCATTGACTCTGACATGTAGATCAAGGTGCAAGGAAGTGTTGGGTTTAGGATTCTGAAACGAGGGGGGCAGATCTGGGCTGGGTAAACTTTGATCAGTTGCCAGCTTATCCCCTTGGTAGTCACGGAGAGAAGTGGGTGAGCTGCTTGTGAAGGGCACTAGACTAAGCTCGTCATTTTGAAGACCAAGTGGGTGTAGGGAAGAGATGCAGCATATAGGGAAAGAGCTGTGCTCGGTGGCAGAAGTGGGGTACACCCAGCAGGAGGTGAAGACTCTTCTTAGGGACCAGGACAGCTTAGACTGAGGCTTGACGTGGGAATTCTCAGGCTGAATGGGAGGGCAAGGCCGGGGGACCGGGGCCCCAGGTGAAGGCGGATAGCATTGAGCGTGCAGAGGACCAGAGGAGGCAGGAGATGGGAAAGGGGATGTGTTCTATTATGGAAGCTGGTACACTGTGTTCCCTTATACTTCAAGCTTTTCAGAAAGTGACCCACCACATAGTTATCTCTAACAAGTTAGAAATAGGAGCACATGAGACATGACACAGATTTAGGGAGCAGTAGATATATTGGCACTGAATAAAATGTGTTTGTAACATTTGCTTAGGGAACTAAGAGGTAAACTGGCCTTGGATTCATCACCTACAATAACTCCTCCTGGCGTGTGTGTGTGTGTGTGTGTGTGTGTTTATGTGTCTTTGGAACCCTAAGCTTCTTAGGTTCTAACCCTAAGGATCCCTAACTTTCATCAAATTCTTAGAGGCTTCCAGGAGTCCACATGGTAAACACCATTACTCTCACCTCAGCAAATGAACACACTTCTCTCTCGGTTCTTTGAGAGGTTTGGCATTTCACATCTGTGTGGCTGGTTGGCTAATTTTTTTTTTTTTTTGTACCAGGAATGGAACTTAGGACCTCATGCTTGCCAGGCAGGCACTGTGCCACGGAGCTGAATCTCTGGCCTTGGTTTACTAATCTTGACACCTGTTGGAATTTTAGGACAGCTGAATATTTATAGTTCTATCCTGTTACATTTTGCTTTGGATCTTATTAAATTATTTTGCCAGCTTTCTTAATCTGCTGCTTGATAACAGGGAGAAGCTGTTCCTAGTGGTGGAGCAGTGAGGAAACCGTTTTACAGTTCTCAGTGGATAATACACAAAGCGGCAACTTGAATGTAGTTATATGCATTTAAGTTAATTAAGTTAATTAGTAGTTAAGTTAATCTGTAGTTGAGTTAATGAGTCTTAGTCAAGTTGCCTACAGGGAGAGCCTAGACAGGGCTTCAGCCCTAAGTGAGTTATGGGGAGGCATGGTCAGGAGACCTTGTAAGGGAAAGAGTAGGGGAGCGGGGAACTGAGCAAGGAGCGTCCTGGAACTGACAGCGAGGGCGCACTGTTTTTAATCCCATGGCAGCGTCTCACCTGGAGGGAAAGTGCCCATCATGCATTGGTCCCTGCTGGGAGGACAGGGTAAAGAATCACAGAATGGGTGATGACTGAGATGCAGCCTCCCAAGTCTTCCCAGGGAAGGGCTCCACTCAGCCCAGAGGACACTCTGCAGAGTGGAGCAGGTGTGGCTTTAGGTCATACAGTGAAGCTGGGGAAAGGGACTCAGGGCTTGGTCCCGACAGTCCAGGAGGGCCGTTGGCAGTGGCTCCTACCATGCTGCATACTGTTGTTTCTGTATTAGTGTTTAACTAATAAACATCCCAGGAAAACTTGAAAGTCAATTAATGATTAAATATAAACTGAGAATCTATTAAGTGCAAGATGTTCAAATTTAACAAAAGCTGGTACCTCTGTTTAGTGGCCATGTGACTCTCACTTTTTAAACAATGACAGTCGACCTCTTTGGAGTCATTGCTTCATTGGCCTGGGCTGTGTGCACTGTGGACAAAAAGCCCAGGTATTAGCAGAAGCTGGAAACTTTGGTCTGGAGAACTGAGTCTAGGAAATCTGTCTCAGTGGGTCTAGGACAGTGGTGCTCAAACCTGAGCATACATCAGAACTATCTAGAAGGTTTGCAAGGCACAGGTTTCAGTTTCCTGCCTCCTCAGGACCTGAGACTTGGCAAGGCTGCCTTCTTTCCACGGGGTGCTGCCACTACTCTGGGGCACGTCCTGTTTGGAGCTACTCAGGGCAGCTGAAACAGTGTTTTCCTCTTAGCCTTATTTGCAGACATGCACACACACATGTGCGCGCACACACACACGCATGCACGTGTGTGCACACTGACACACACAGGTAACCAGTAACAACTTAATGTTCATTTCCCTATTTTGTCATTCCTATTTATGGTTGTGTTCTTTAAGAACGCAAATTCTATACAGATTAACATTTGTTGAGGCAACTGGAAAACCAGTTTTCCTGGTGAAACGAAGATCAGATCAGCACAGTACCACAGACACATAATGCATACTGTGTGTGTAATTGGTCAAATATAACAAACGAGAGGCTATAGTTTTGGATTGAGCTTCTGTGTTTGATCCCTGTAGATCAGACCAGGATGGAGTCACTCATGCCAAGTAACACACAGTCATACTAAACTTAGAAATCAGCTAGTTTAAAAAACAAAACAAAACACCCTAGTGGAGTCACGTCCACTGCTCGAAAGGGCCTCGCCAACCTGAACCAGAATGACTCGGAGGTCTCTGTGTCAATCCCGATATTAGCCTCTCTGCCTCTTGTCCTGTGCTGTGTCCTGCACTTGTCTGAGGTCCCTGGTGCACACAGACTGCTCAGCCAGGCTCAGAGCCCCTTGTCTTTCGTGGACTGGATGCTGCTTGGTTCACAGATTACTAGATCTTTATCATAATTCAGTTCATTGACACTGTGTTCTTGGATAAGTTCTAAGATTCCTGATACGCACATGTAGAAGTCAAAGAGAAAATGGTGACATTAATTTTAATAGCATGCTTCATTTAGTCCAGTGAGCTAAAATAGTTCCGCTCTTACATGTGATCAGAATCCAATTTATGATTATTGTACCATTTCCCTTTGGAACCAGCCCTTGAAGGCTGGTGCGCACGGCCCAGCTCCTTTGCGCTGACCTCTGCTCAGTGCTCAGCACCCTCACGTGGGAGGGAAGTGACCGGCCTATTGCACAGTGTGAGACACAGTCTGCTTTTGTGAGAATCAGTTAATTTTCAGCTGGCTAATTGGATTAGAAGTGTGGCATCTCTCCTTTTGTCTCAGTTCTACGATTTGTGTGTAGTGGGTAGAGCTCTTCTCCCAGAGAGCTTAACAGGGTACAGTGAGGAAGCGGATGCAGGGATCCAGGAGTCTACTTGCAGAATCCAAGGAAGAAGCATTTTCTTTAAGAGAATAAGAAATGATTTTGATAAATATGAGCTGGGAGCACCTGCCATCCAAGACACAGCATTTCCCAATAACTACCAGTGTTCAACAGGGGAGATAAGGTCACCTGCCCTTTGTTTTGGCCGTTTGAACAGCCCCAGGGCCTGCAAAGGGAAGTCTGAGGACTCCACGCACAGGGAAGCGAGCCAGTGGGGAGCTGTGGAAGGTTGGTTCCAGTTAGTCTGAGGTTAGCAAAGAAGTTTAGCTTCATTCTTGCCTAGAGGTAGGGTGCTAAAACTCATGTAACACAAGTGAAAAGTTAATGAAAACAATTTACACGCATAGGCTTTCCATGTACATTGCTTTCCTGTGTGATATTTCCTCTTCCACTTGGTGACCAGAGGTTGGTGGGACTTGCATTACCTCTTGAGTCACTGCAGTCAGCACCTGGCCTCTGGTCACAGAGTTACTGGTACCCTGATCCTGAATTTAACTGTACCTGCTGGTTGACATACCACCCCATTGCTTCCAGACACAGCTGGTGAGGTTCTTCCAGTCTTGGTACCCGGGATGCGCAAATGGTGGAGGAAGCTAGACCTGAAATCAGTTTGGAGTCAAATGATGTTGTCTTTCATTATTTATATGTTTTTCTTTTCCTGATAAACTAGAAGTGAAAGGAATTTCCAATGCGGTCACTTATTTCTGGAAACTTGAAAATGTATGGCTGTAATGCTGCTGCAGAAATTATATATGCATATTTCTTCTTCCTGAGCTTTTGCCAAGGGCGCTAGTGTGAAAACAAACCATCTGGGAAACTGTCACTTGGCTTCTCTGGGCAGAGCCTTGCCGTTCTGATTTTCTCCCAAGGACTCTGTCTCCTACACCCAAGATAGGACGGTATTTGGGGTCCAGAGCCCCATTTCATCTCTTTAGGTTACAAACCAGACCTGGAAGAGGGGGCCTCCCCCTGGATGACATTCCCAGGCACAGGGGGTCACAGGGTCCCCAGTGGTAAAGGTGAGGATGAAGCCACCAAGTATGTTTTTGAGTATCAAGATGCTGGATAACGGCACTGTGACCCAGAAGGTTCCAAACTTGTGTGCAAACCTGGTTGCTTACTGGAAACACCTGAAAAGGGCAACTATCCTAGTAATATACCCATGTCCAGGCCTGCTAGAGATTCTGATGTCAGGGATCTCAGGGGCTCCAGGGCCATGTTTACTTGGGGCGATCTTAAAGTGAGATCCAAGTCAAGAAGTGTTGTAAAGTGAAAAGGTTTTTGTAAGCTAGAATTTTAAATATATGTTAATCCTCCCCATATATGCAACACTTGCAAAGTTTCTGGGGAAAAAAACATCAAACTTCATTGGAAAAGTAGCTGGGCATGGTGGTGCATGCCTGTAACCCCAGCACTTGGATTGCTGCGAGCCAGCCCGGGCTATAAAGTGAGTTCAAGGCCCTCCTAACCTGCGTTGCCAAAAAAGAGGAAAAGGAAAAAACATTTGAAGTATAAAACAAAGACAAAATTGCTTCGTGAGTCTTTTGAAGGGCAGATGGAACAGGTAATGATTCAGATGTTGATAGAGAACAGCACAGAGAACTGCAGGGCAGGGCTAGGGTTGCGGTTGTGAGGTGGTGTCTACACCCCGGTCTCCCAGCACCCCTATGTCCTGGTCCCTCTCATTGGCTTACTGTCTCTCCAAACTGGTGACATTCATTGCTGAGGAGAAGTTTTTGTAACCAGATTATTTTTTGGTGGAATGGACTTTTATATCTTTGGTTTCTGTTTACAGGAAGGGAAAGAAGATTCATGAAGACCTGAGCTTCAGTTCTAACGCTCCTTCCACGCTGCCTGTCAAGGAAAAGCCTTCAATTTCCGCTCTTCAGTGCCCTCAACTACCAAAACCCAAGGCCATTGATAATTAGCTCACTTGTTTGTTATGGAGATTGAATTAGGCAACGTGTGAAACTCTTTAACACCAAGATGGAACATTTAGTGATGTGTTATTAATTTTTATTTTTCCCAGTCCAGTAAGTCAAAAGACACTAGAAATATACTGAACGAATCTTAGTTTCTCCTACCCCGCCCTCTTTGAGAAATCTGAAATAGCAGCCAGGCGTGATGGTGCATGCCTGTAATTCCAGCACTTGGGAAGCTGAGGCAGGAGGATGGCCTTGAATTTGAGGCCATTCTGGGGTACATAGTGAGTTCAAGGCCAGCCTGCACTACACAGTGAGACCCTGTCTCAAAATGAAACAAAACAAAACAAAACAAAACCAGAAAAAAAAAATCTGAAAACGAATCTTTCCCTGTACATCAACCTTCTCCTGAACTCTGAAATTTTTTTTTACCTTTTTAAATATTGGCTTTTGGAGTCTTCTGAAGGTTAATGTTGTTTTTTAAAAAATTGCCTTTTAAGCAATTATTTTATTTCATTTCCCTTCACTGAAAATCCTAGGTTGGTTTGCACTGGGTAGTGAGTTTTTTCTTTCTTTCTTGCCAGCCCTGTCGGCAAATGTCACAGGCACCTGTCTGCTAATTAACACGCGCCTTCCTTCTGACATCCAGTAATTTCTGCATAGCAGTTGGGGATAAAACTTCTTATCCCATAAGAAGGGTCTTCATTTTTCAGCCTTCAGAGACGTTGTTCTTGCCCCTCCCCGTTCCTATTTCAGTCACATCTTATTTCCGACTTCAAACCAACTTCCTCAGCAAGACCTTCCCCTTACGACCACTGAGATTACACCGTGCGCCTCCCCCGAGGCCGGGCAGCCGCGCGGAGGAGCAGGTGAGGGGCCCGCTGAAGTCCGCAGGGTGTGACCCGGATGACACTTCGCCTTTTATGTTCTCCAGATTAACCTCCAGGAACTCATGGAGCGCCTGCTTCTGAAGGCAGTCACCGCGCTGCGCTCCAGGTTCCTGCCCGCAGCTGCATGAGAGCGTCCTGGTGCGCTGCGTTCTCGCCCGAGCTTGGCGTTCAGGATTCCTAAGTTCAGCCTGGCAAGCGCGTGGTGCCAGCTCGTGGAGCTGCCATCTGCGTTTCCCTTTGAAGGGGTGAAGCATCTTTTCAGGTGCTTCTTTGCTATTTGTACATTTTCGGCAAAGTGTGTGTTCCAATCTTTGTTGCCCATTTCTGACGTCGGGATGCTTGTTTTCTTGGTACTGAGGTCTCCCCTCCTCCTTGCATGTACGCACATCTATGTAAGCATGGTAGACGCAACGCTTATGAAACCTGCTTTAAATTTGGGGAACAGCTCTTCACCAACGTGTAGATCACTCAGCGCCTGGGAGCGCCCCGGGGCGGAAAGCACATTCTGAGATGTGAATCCTCGGCACCCGCTGGGAGGCAAGTGCTTGACGGATGAGCGCTGCCGGGTGATCGGGCTGAGTCCGTGTTTCCCTCACACATTGGGAGCCCGCGCTACTCACAGTCAAATACTTTTTAGCTTTAAAACTGTGAATCAGCCTAATCGCATTTAAAGAGTTCTGTATGGGTAACATCTGTTACACAATTTGCAACAAAAGTGCTTTTAAATATTTTACAGAATGAAAGTATGGTAGTCTCCTCCAGACAGTTAAATCAGGAAACATTTGGCGTCCAAGTTATTAGCAATCTGCTGAGGATCAGTTTACTACTTCGAGTGAACTATCTTTGTAGATGATTATAAGTAACAAACACATGGTATTAAAGGGACCCGGGCCTGCGGACCAAATGCAGGGCTTGGTGGTATATTACCAAAGGGCAGACTCTTCATGTCTGAAATAATTTGAAGAAATCCGGATCACTCGGTAGCCCTTGAAGCTACCTGATAAGGCATCGTGTCCTTTGGAGGAAATGCCACCAGAAACGTGAGTGGGAATAACTTAGCAATCGGTGGTGTCCGCCGTGAGCTGTGCGGAAAGCTGTTTCCCGTGCAGGCTCGTGGCCCTTCACGCTCTTCCTCCTCATTTCACTGTAGACCAAAAGGACAGCTCCAGTGGAGCACTGGGGCCCCGAGACGCTGCCAGTCCTGCGCACTGTCCCCACGGGCCCTCAGCTAACCAGAGCCAGAACCTCCACCCCCGAAGCCATGTGAAGACAGGTCTTAGCTTTGCTTTACCCACTGACTCTCAAGCGTCACCAGCGGAGGTCATGCTGGTGCAATTGCAGCTGTGTTATTTTCTCTCACCCTGTGTTCGCCTGATCCTTCTACTGGTCGGAGCAGCATCACTTGAGGTAGGAACATCTGGATCTCAGCAGCTGAGTGATAGAGAACTCTTTCCACTTAATAGGAAGGAGCTATTGTTGGAAGCTCCCTGATTTTCATGATATGATTTTAATATGTGACTCTATGGATCCCCCTGTCCCCATTATGTGAGCAATAAATTAAACTACCAAAATCTGCCAACAGTCTAACAGTTTCCTCGACGTCACCATCCCATCACAGTTCCTAGAGTACTGGCTGGGCCCTGAACGTTTCTCCTGTCATCTTTAATGTTATCAATACTCTTGTAAGGCAAGTCTCAATTCACTCATATTATAGGTGGGGAAATTACTACAGAACTGCTTGCTGAGGATTACACAGCTAGAAAGTGCCAAAGATTTTTTATTAGTAGTAACAGCAGTAATTTTTTAACTGATAAAGCTTTCTGCCAGAATTTTGAAACAGCTATGGTGAAAGTACCATCATAATTTCCACTAATACATTTTTTTAAAAGTTTATGGACCAAAAAGTGTAGTGTTATTGTATTCATTTCCCTATCTAAAAGATATGAAATAAGAGATGAAGGGCTTTGAGGCCATTAGAAGCTTTTAGGATCTCTTGAAGAACCAAGTATTTTGACATCTATTATTACTTACTTTTTCCACTTGGAAATGAGAGAAAAGTTTATTGACCTAGCTGAGCTCCCGGAGTTTGTTAGTTTGAAATTTTCTAGATTGAATGTCTTTTTAGATTGAAAATTTTTTAAAAAAATTGATACTTCACACACTTTCAAATTTCACAAGCAAGTACTTCATCTATAGATATTGGAAAGAGCCATTTTGAAGATTCACAGTCATCATTTTCAGATATAGAGAAGAGGGAAACTTTCTGAAGGTGATCAGCTTCTTCAAATGAAGTGCATGTTAGAACTTGGGAAGAGACAAAGCAGTTATAGTGCAGACGTCACTGTCTGCGGAAGGTAGTAAAGTCTGGTTGGATAGAGACTGTTAGCATACAAAACGACCAACTCCTTTTTCATGTAAAAGTGAAAAACCTTAGTAATGTGTTATTGGCTGGTGGTCGAAGTTTGTAAACAGCAAGCAGATTAGCTTTCCCAAATTCAGCCAGGGCAGGATATTGAGGAAGCTTTTTCAGCTAACGTAAATGCATTCAGCCTTCAAAGTTATAAGGCCCCATGCCACCTGCTCATGTAAGTCTTTTTGGAATAGCTGTCAAGAAAAAGAGCAAATTCTTGTTTCCCTGTCTCTGGAGTTCTGAAAGTCCACACTTGGAAATGGTGCCAGGGAGCCGCAGAGGCAGGGCTGACCCCCGAGGCTCTCCGTTCTGAGGAAGGGCTCCGGGACTCTCGCAGCTGCCGAGCGACGCTTTTATTGTGCCATTTCTCCCTGAATCCTTTTATCCAGGTTGTCATTTTTACTCTTCCTAGACCCGACTGATGATTTCAATGATTTCTCCACAATAATCCTGGGGTCCTGGTTCTGATCAACAGATGAGATGTTTGTTTCATTCTTTAGATATTCCCTTGATTGGTTCCTGGTTCCGTCTCCATATTTTGCATTTTTTCCTTAAAAGAACAGCATTTGCCATATGCCATATCAATCCCTTAATTGGTCCAAGTCCTTTCACATTTGACAATACTGCTGAAAGCAGTGCTAGAGTAATTTATGCTCTTTAAAAGACTGTACATTTCTTTGAATGGTGTGTACTCCAGTGCAGCTAAAATGCTGGAACTTGTGACACCTACATAGGGGGTGAATAGATTTTCTTCTACATTTCAGGCATTATCCTCATTTAAAAATCCCACAGCATAAATTCAATGTTCATAAATTCTCACTTACCACATTAGGGGATTCACAGACTGAGTTGTTGACAGTTTCTGTTCTTTATAGGTGCCTTTTTTTGCTATTCTTTGAAGTATGGTCTGATTTGGAGGTGAATTCCCTAAGAATAAGCCATTGCTATTAAAACGTGTTTATGGCTGGGGAGGCAGCTCAGTGGTAGAGCACTAACCTTGCATGTACAAGGCCCTGGGTTTGCCCCTCAGAACTACTGAGAGATTTTTTACACAAGCGCAATCAGTTGGCACAAACGTTGTCTTCTGTTACGTGGAGTAGAAAACACCCTGTATCGATGCAAATAATATTGAATCAGAATTTCAGGACAGAAGGAATTTAGAGGCATCTGGTTTTTCAGGCTCACTTTTTGAAAGAGGAAACTGACATCAAAGAAACTGTTTTATTTCTCCGTCTTTCTCTTACAAGTAGAGAATAGGCTTTCCAGGTCTTTCCAGTTTAAACCAGAACTGATATTTCTGTCTCTTACTGCACAATACAATTTCACCAGCTAAGCTGGCAATGAATTTATTAGTTAAATGAATGTGTTATCTTTCTGATAATCAGAGGAGTGGAGATGGCAAGGAACATGGCAGGGTGTGTAGAGTGGGGCAAGAACATAAATAGCTATGTTTTTTCCCCATTCTTATGAAGAACATAGATTTTTTGACTCATTTAGGAAGCCATATTGACTATTTAGAAAATTGGGTTAATTAACGATCTCTGATGCATCCAACTTGCCCTACACCACCCAGGGTCAAGTTTATTATCAAGATGAGATCATGTGATTTTACCTCAAAGTATATTTAAGTAAAAGAAATGTCCTCATAATGTCTTTTGTGCTGCTGAAAGAGAAAAGTTACAACACATCTTGTTTTTCAGAACTTAGTTATATGCAATGTCAAAATTGAGTGGCAGACTAGATGGGAAAGATCAGAACTCTCTGCCCCATCATACTGGCAGGTTATTTTTACAGCCAGCAAGAAAAGAGTGATATACGGAAACCAGAAGGGAGTCACAGAGAAGCCCAAATGGTCACAGCTCACATCTGTCCTTTAGAACTAGGTCTGAACTGATGGCCGCTTCAGATGGGCTGAGACCCAGCTGCTCATCCTAAGGGTAGATTTCAGTCTGTTTCTGTGTCCAGGTGGGCAGCGGCTCACTGGGCAAGGCCAGGCCTTCAGGCCCACCTTTAAATAACTAGCACTGTTGTTTACTGAAGAAAAGGCAGGAGAAACTTATACTGAAAAACAGTAACAGAGCCAGTTTCTTATAAGATACTCATTTGCTGAGTCAAAAATAGTGCTGTCTGGGAGGGAAACAGCTGCCTAAAGAGGACATGACGCGCCGACTGATACTCATCCGTCTTTAACTACAGTCTGTGCGTATTCACAGCTCATCTAAGCACCGCTTGACTTTCACGCACCTGGGGATCGGGATGTCACACCGTCACATCTTCTTCTCCAGTACTGTCCCCTTCATAACCTTAAACTTCATTTTCGCTTCCTCCCTTTCAGTCTCCATGAACCGGAAACTCACCAATCACAGTCCTGTCCAGGGAAAGCACTGGTCAGGGACAAAATTACCAGGCCTTCAACCCACATTCACAGGGTACAGGACACACAGATAGGGCATTCGAGGTGTGCAAAGGTCGTAGTGTACAGGACTAAAAAGCGAGTTTTCTAGTGGTTCCTTTGGGCTGATTCGACTGTAATAAACATGAGGATTTTTCTTGAGTAAATATAAAGGATGGAAACCAGATTTCAGAACATTAAGTAGATAAATTAAGGAAAAAGTTTTAAGTGAAAATAATTATGCCTCGGAGTTGATGAGCTATTGTGATTTGATGAAGCAGCTATAATTTAAATTCGTGGCCAAGTGGGATCTATATGGAGTTTCTAAGAGAGGAATTGGCTTTAAATAATGACTTCTAATGAGGTAAGCAACACATCAGCCTCTCCTTTCTTTGATGGGAAAAAAGTGGGACTCACATATATGTTTGTAGTGTCAGGTGTTGAATAGGCACCTGTGTGTTTAGGGGCCAGTTGACTTTTACTAAAATTTATCACGTGTCTAGCTGAAATTCAGATTTAACTGTGTGTCTTGCATGGTCTGGTAACTGCACACGTGAGTCGGTTTATTCCCGGCGGCTTGTGCTACTCAGAAGGGAGCTGCTCCCACCACCCTCGAGATAGCTGCGGTCCCAGCGGAGCCTCACGAGCCTGGCTGCTGTTTTATTTTATTAATCGATGCCACCTCCAAGCCCTCGGAGTTACACGCAGTCCCTTGGAGAACGGATGCCACGTTTCAGCTGTTCCCTTTTCCTTGGAGACAGAAACTTTGAAAAATGAGGCCCGCGTTTGAATCCTAGATCCACACCAGGATGTGCTCCGGCAAAACGCTGTGTATTGTTTCAAGCTGGGCCCTGTTCCCGGGAGAGGAGCGGAGCATCTTAAACTAACGCACACTTCGGTGGTCTCCCTGTGCCCGCCTGGTGCCAGCAGCCACGGCGCACGGCTTTCATCTCAGCTTCAAAGTGTGGCAGACGGACCTGGGGGGAAGGGAGCGGGGAAGAAAGACAGGGCACCCTGAATGGAGAAGGAGAAACAAACAAACAAAAAGGCAACTGGCGCGGTGTAGCGGGAGGAGGATCCTGTCTTTCCCATCTCGTGTCCCGTGGCTGGGCTGCGCCAGGCTCTTCTTTCCCAGTTTCCCCCGTTGTATATTTTTCGTTGCTCCCACTTCCCATGCTGGGAAGATTCTTGTCATCCCTCACATATTTTATCCACAGAAAAGGCTGCCCTGCCCTGTGCTTGGTGATTGAGGCTGTGCCCCTGGCGTGCCCCTCTATCAGTGGTTCCCAAGGCTGCCCGGCCTGGGAAAGGCTGCATGGACGCGTTCCAAAATCAGCATTACATGCATTATTGTTCTGACTCTCCCTGATTAGAGTGCACACAATGAAAACAACAGCAACAGCCTCATTTTCTAACCCTCCTCCCCGGCAAGGCAAATCTCAGGCTGTTTTTCTTTTCTGGGTCTTCCTAAAAGTTAACTGCTTCAGTGCTGGGGGAGCCCCAGGCCTCACTGAGCAGGGGCAGGGGAAGCAGGCGGCCTCCTCAGAGCCGAGTAGCAGGGCGGGAGAGGCACTAGCACTGTGCGCAGTGCTGGGCCCGGCCGGGTGTGCGTGCAGCCCAGGACAGAGCCTCAGGGCCCGAGCAGGCCAGGGGCTGCTGGTTCCTCCTGTGGCAAACGGGCACAGAGGCACAGAGGTGGTATCTGGTTCACACTTCACACACGGAAGTCTGTGTGCAGTGTCCCTGCGTGGGTGTTGGTCTGCCTCCATTCGTTCTAGGGGATCTTCTCACTCTTCTCTGGAAAATTTTAAAAATATCTTTATAGACTTTTACAAGTATGTGGGAGAATTGGGTGGAGGATAACCTTTTCTTGTTTGTTTTAAGGGCTACCAGGCACACTGAAGTCTCATTGTAATACAAGTGGCAATGACAAAGATGAAGGAAAGGAAGAGGGAGAAAGAGAGAGAGGGAGAAGGATAGAAAAAGAGAGGAAGGGGAGGGGAGGGGGACGGAAGAAGGGAAGGGAAGGGAGGGGAAGAGACTATGCAGCACAGGGCAGAACAGGAAAAGGAAAGGAAAGAAAAGAAAATAGTTCTAACATGGACTTCAGGACATTCTAATGGTTACAGGATATCTCCATGAATGCCCCCTTGGTTTATATCATCGGAAAGCTGAGCTAATCTGTACTAAGAGCTTAGTAGGGAAGGCTACACAAGCACAGCTGTATGTTCAAGGCTATTTCAGGTTGACCCTGCTTAAAGATTCAAGTTTCTCCTTTCCTCAATTAATCTTTGAAAAACCATCATTTGATTGTCCACGTGTCCTCTGATTGTCTGTGTGTCCTTTGTCATCTATGCATCATTTAGTTCCACATATATGGATATTTGCAGAGACAGTATTATGTAGTAAGGACTGGCTACGTAATCAATAGCATTCTATATAAAAATGAAAATTTGGCGTCCCTCATTCAAAATCATCGAGAATTTCAAGGCAAATTTCGTTTGCAACACTGGAAAATTAAACCAAATGTGGAGTCCTTCAGAAAGTGGGGTCCTCAGAGGCTTAGAGCCCTTGCCCTCTAGCAGTTTTCCCTCTATGCATTGTTATTGTCTCTGGGTTCCTGACTGCAGTTACCACAATACTTGGGAGACTTCAGCTCGATTGAGTGCCTACCATGTGCCAAGCATTTCATGTGAAGGGTAACACTGGATGTGGGTTTATAAGACAGGAGTTTCCCTTTAAGGACTTTACCATTTAGAAGAGGGGATGACATTGGTGTATGTGGGACCATGGCAAAATATAAAACTACCATGTTCTGCATAGAAGAGGGAATTGTGTAGATGAAGAGGGAAGAATAATTGCAAGGAGTAAGTGGTCAATGGCAACAAATATTGCACAAAGTTTAAGTGGGACTAAAAAGTAGTAGGTGCATTAAATCTACTTTCTCTCTTTGGAGTTGATTTCTCTGTATTTCCTTTTGCTTTGGTGGCTTGGAATTTGCTGATTTTATTTTCGTTTGTTTAGTGATCACTTTGAATTTTTTAGCATAGAAACTCAGTTCTGTTCTTTTTTTTTTTTTGACTTTTTAAAAGAGAACTTTTAGGTTCACAACAAAAATAAAGATAGGTACAGACATTTGCTGCATACTGCGCCGCCTCCTCTGCTCCTAACCTCCTTCATCAAAGTGGGCCATTTGCTGCGTGGATGAACTCACGGGTGGGTCACTTCACAGTCCTTCACATCCGGGGATTTTGTCACTTTACAGTCCCTCACATCCGGGGATTTTGTCACTTCACAGTCCCTCACATCCGGGGATTTTGTCACGTCACAGTCGCTCACATCCGGGGATTTTGTTAGGGTCACTGTTGGTGCTGTGGTGCTGTGGACCTGCATGAGTGTTTGCTGACATGATTTACATCCTCTCTTCTACCTCTCCCCGATGACCTCCTCTTCGTCTTCCTGCTTTTTCCGGATGTCGTGTAGTTGCAGTCATAAGTCTGTAGCCTTCCGAGACTGGCTTCTTCCGCTAATTAATATGCTTTTGATGTTCCTTCCTGTCTCTGCATGGCTTGATAGCGCATTTCTTTTTGGTATTGAATAATGTTCCGATGTCTCCATGAAGCCCAGGTGATTTATTTGTTGATGCACCTGCTAAAGGACATCTTACTTGTTTCCCCAGAATTGGAAACTATGAATAAAGCTGCTATGAGTTTTCATGTGAACATTTTTGTGTGCACATGTGTCAATACCTTTTGGGTGCATATCATGAAGCAAGATTTCTGGGCTCTCTGGTAAGAGTACATTTAGCTTTGAAAGAAATTGCCAAAGTATCTTCCAAAGTGACTGTATCTTTTTGCATTACCATCAACAACAGATGATAATTTCTCTTTCTCACATCCTGGTCTGTATTTGGTGTTATCAGTGTTCTGCATTTGGTCATTCTAATAGGAATGCAGTGGTATCTTACTGTGGGTTTAATTTATATTTCCATGTGATGCTTAGCACTTTTTATATAATGTGAAAGTCTTTGGTCTTTTTAAAATGTATTTATTTATTTATTTATTTATTTATTTATTTATTTTAAAGAGGATAACACCAAGGAAAATAAAACAATAAAACCAATAAAAAATAAACCAGTATAAGTGATACAGGACTTCAAAACCTTACGAAACCAACAATAGTTACAATAATGGCTTTTGTTGTCTTCAAAATAGCTGCAGATACCTTCGGACACAGTAAAAATCAAACAGAACAGAATAGACACAAAAAGCCAAAACAATGAATGCAATAACAGACTTCAAAACAAGACAATAATAAATCCAAAATGGCTACCATAATGTGTCTTACTGTCTTTTCAATAGCTGTTCCTGCCATTAGATTTAACACAATTGAACAAAACCGAAGAGAGTAAAACCCAACCCAACCCAACAAAACAGTAAAGATGATATGGTTTCCTTGCTGGGCTCCTTTCCTGGTGAGGCCTGGATCTCTCCCCACTGCAGTCTGGGAATGATGCTGACTCACAGAGAGAGGCTTGGGTGTGGCTGTCCCCAACTCCGGCAGCAGCTGGAGCCCGGCACTGGTTTCCAGGCGGAGATCACCTCCTGGTGAGGGCGCTGGTTCTCTCCCCCTGCACTCCACAAAGGGCACAGACTCACGGAGAGGGCTTGGGTGTGGCAGTCCCTGCTCTGGCAGCATGGCGCTGGTTTCCAGACGGGAATCAAGCCTTTGGTCTATTTTTAAAATGGATTGTTTGTTTCCTTACTATTGATTTTTAAGAGGAATTTTTGTACATGTTGGGTAATGATTCTTTATCAGATGTGTCTTTTGCAAATCCTTTTTCCCCAGTCTGTGGTTTGTCTTCTCATTTTCTTGATAATGACTTTAGCAGTGTACGCAATTTTAACTTTAATGAGGGTTAACTTTCCGATTTTTTCTGAGGATTGTGCCTTTTGTATTGTATCTGGAAAGTCACTGTCATGACCAAGGCCACCTATATTTCTTCCTATGCTATCCTCCTCCACGTTTTTATCATTTTACATTCTACATTTAGGTCTATGATCTACTTCAAATTAATTTTTGTGAAGAGTGTAAGGTCTAGATCTGGAACCACCATTTTCATGTAAATATCTGGTTGTTCTAGTAATTGCTGGGACAAACTGTATCATAGCTGCCGTGTCTTGACTTACTCCTTTGCTAAAAGTAGTCAACTACATTTGTATTTCCATGGACCTATTTCTGAGGGTTTTTCCTGGCCTGTTGTTCTACTTACTTGTCTGTACTTTTGCCAATACCACACTGTCTTTGTTTCCATAAGTTTATTTTAATTCTTAAAATTGGTTAATATTGATCTTCCAACTTTGTTCTTCTCAATATTGTGTCTTTTGCTTTCCCATATGAACCTTAGAATCAGTTGGTCCACAAAAGACTTTTTGGGATTTTGATTGGGGTTGCATTACTTATTTGAGACAGAATCTCCTGGGCTCGTGAATTTTTAGGTCAATTTGGGAAGACATGACACCTTAAAAATATTGGGTCTTTCTGCCCAAGCATATCTCTCCATTTATTTGGTTCTTATTTATTTATTTTATCACAATTTTATAGCCTTCTTTATGTAGATCTTGTATATATGCTGTTAGATTTATGCCTCAGTATTTTATTTTTGGGACACTTAATAGTATACAACAAGGATATTGTGTTTTTAATTTCAAATGCCTCTTGTTCATCACTGGTGTGCAGGAAAGTGATTGTCTTGTGTATGACCCTCATATTCTGCAGCCTTGATTCAATTGTTATCAGTTGTGGGAATTTTAGGGGAGTTGTTTTATAAAAAATTTCAGATTTTCTACATAAAGAATCATATACTCTGCCAACAGAGGTAGTTGGATAGTTTTTATCTGTTGTTCTTGTTTTATTGCTAGAACTTCCAGTACAGTATCAAAAAAGCAGTAATAAGAGGGAGTGTACTGGTTGATAAATTGTATCAACTTGAGAATGGAAAAGTTTAGCAGCTTAGCTAAGTAACTCAGCAGTTCTACATCCTAGGATGTAGAGGACATGCCCTGGGGCAGCTGTTTACACTCCAGGATGTTGTAATAGTTGATTTGTTGTGTCAACTTGAGATGTTTAGAAGTTTAACCAAGTGACTCAGTTGGGGGTCAGGGTCCTCACTTTATAAACAGGAGATGGTGTGAGTGCTAAACTTGCCTTAGGGCAGATAGCTGCATACAATCCAAGGAGGAAGAGAGGCTTGCTCTTCCCCATTTTTGCTCTTGTTGCTTTTGCTGTCTTTTGCTGCCATGAACTGTTGCCCCTCTGCCATGCCACCTTTTGAAATCAGCTGATTATAGACTGAAACCTCTACAAACTATGAGCCACATAAACCTTTTCTTCCCTAATTTTTGGGATCAAGTATGTTGTCTCTGCAATGAGAGAAAAGTAACTTAGAAAAGAGGACATACTCGTCCTTTCACTAACCTGAATAGGGACCCTTCTCTTTAGTCAGTCCTGCATACTTGAGTAATCCCACTTGGTAATAGTAATAATAATTCTTTTTCTACATTGTTGAATTTGATTTGTTAGTGTTTTACTGAGCATTTTTACATCTATATTCATGAGAATTATTGATACCTAGTGTTTTGATAGAGTCTTTGCTAATCTGGGTATGACAGTGGTGTCTCAGAATGAGTTAGAAAATACCCTCTCTGATTCTACCATATGTAATAGAGTGTAGGGACTATGTATAACTTCTTCCTTAACGTTTAGAAGAATTTACCAGGGAACCCATCTGAACTTATTGCTCTCAGTTTTGGAAAGTTATTAATTTTTGATTCAGTTTATTACATAGATATAACTTATTAATATTGTCTATTTTTGTGCAAAATTTTGGTGAATGAGTGTTTAAAAGAATTGGCCTATTTCAGCTAGGTTTATAGGCATAAAGTTTCATAGTATTCCTTTCTTATCCTTTAATGTCCATGGGAGCTATAGTTATATCCCCTTTCTCACTTCTGATATTAGTAATTTGGGTTCTTTCCTTTTCTAAATTAGTCTGGTAGAGGCTTATCATTATGTTTCATCTTTTCAAAGAAACAGCTGTGGCTTCATTGATTTTCTCTATGGTTTTCTGTTATTCATTTCATTGATTTTTGTTCTGATTTTTATTATTTCTTTCCTTCTGCTTATTTTGGATTTAATCTGCTCTAACTTTTTAGTTTCGAAAAGTGGAAGATCGGATTACTGATCTGAGACCTTCATATGTGTCCAGCACTATACTTTTTTCAAATACTTCCTTCACTGCATCTCTCAAATTTTGACAAGTTCTATCTTAATTTTATGTTGGTTCAAAATGTTTTAAAATTTCTCTTGAGGTTTTTTCTTTGATGTAGGTGATATTTAGAAATGTGTTACTTAGTCTCCAAATCTTTTGGAATTTTTCACTTGTCTTTCCGTTATTGGTTTCTAACTACTTTTTTTCTGAAGAAAAAACTTAAATGGTGTTTCATGTCATGTAAATTACAGTACTGAACTTGACAAAGATTTTCAGTGCTGACATTTTAACCGAACACTTTTAACTGACAAAATATTTGAAAGAATAAAAAAGACATCTTTAAGATATAAATTGGAGTTTAAAATTTTATTTTTAAATACTGGTTTCAAAATTTTAATAACCTTAAGTAAATTAAATAAGCTAATGTCCTAATTTTTAAAACACAGTATCATCTTAAAAATAATGTAAAAACTTTGGTATTTTGTCATAATTGGGCACATATTTTGGCAATGGGAATGGAATGATTTATTAAGTGAAAGAAGGAAGAAATAAAAAAAATTCATTTTTAGAAATTTTTCAATATATAATAGCTTAATATCCTATACTTTGATATATATATTATTATATAATATACTATGAAATTAATATACATTATACTATGAAATATATATATTATACTACTAAAAGTAGAAGTCAGAATTATGATCTGGAGGTATTAAACACTGTATTTATTTATTTATTTATTTATTTATTTATTTATTAATGGGAGCCTAACTCAGGACCTCACACTTACCAGGCAGGCTCTTTATGCCAGTTAGCTATATTCCTGGGCCCACTGTATTTATTTTTCTTCAAGACATTAGGATATGAATCTATTTTTTATTTTTAATACAGAGGAGACAAAGAGATGTGGACAAATTAATATGATGTGAGGCTTCTAATTACTTAACTGTGTAAAGTCACAGTTAAGTTATATAAAATAGTTATAGTTAAGTTACATAAAATAGAACAGTGAACGAGGAGCTGTAATGACTACTCATGTTAGACATCTTTATTTGGGGCTCCTTATAAGGCAGACACTTCCTATGCTGCATCAGTACCCTTAGTCTCCAGGGTCCTCATTGTCACAGCTCTTAAGTGGGAGGGACATCATGACAGATGCCGAAGCAGCCCTTATTTGCTGTGCGCTCTGCAGCTATCTCAAGGCCAAACGTTACACACATTTTATGGCTTGGGTGGGGGATTGGTCACGAATTTGTCTCAGCACTGACAGAGAGATGAAAGAGTAAGGGTTCCCAGGTGACCAGCCTTGACTTTCAAGTACTTTCAAGGCATGAACTTAATATAGTAACCCTAAGCTTTTGCACCCTCAGAAATTCACACTTTGCTGCTGCCAGGCATCATCTAAGCTTCCTTGCTGAGGTCAACGGTGACTTTCCTGCTACCTCAGTACACAAGGAGCCACAGCATTGCTGTTCAGAAACCCTCCATCATTTATTGATCTATATGGATGGAAAGGTCCCTATCTTCTCCCTCCTTTTTCTTCTTCACACTTTTCTTCCTCATGAGGTTTAATTCATGACACATCATTATTTAACATACTCCTGCTAGCCAATGGCATTTTGGGATGCATGCATAGTTTTCTAGATATGAATTCTTCCTCCTCCTCTATTTAATTGTTGGACAATGATTTTCTCTTTCTAACTACCTACATATTCTCTAGCATATCCAAAGATAAAAATTAAAAAAAAATAGTGTGAAAAAAACCAACAAAAACTAAACTGCATCACTTGTCTAAGACATGGTTTACTTAACAACCATGAAGATTGCCCAATAAGAATTTAGATGTCAGAGTAGAGCATTGAATGTGAGACAAGAGTTGATCCAGCTTGTCTAAGAGCAGCTGAATTGGTTCTGTTTTCTGGGGCCACAGACGTTCGATTCTTTTAAAAGTAAGCTTCGTCAGTCTCAAGGAAACAGTCAGGCAGGAGATAGAACAATGTGTAATTTCATAGGCTCTGTTTTCGACTCCCGAACTCGGTGAATAAAATGTTTGTTGAAATGAGTTAGACTATTTACAGTATTACAGTGTATTACTAGCGTTTCTTTCCTGGAAACAGCGCTGCATGCTGGTCTTCCCACTAAAGTTTCAAGGGCATCATTTTGAGTCGACTTAAACAATTTCAATGTAGAGAGTGCCCTCATTCATAAGTCAAGCCCGTCATGCATGCTTCTTACCTTAGATGAGCTGCTGTGGTCACTGATGCAGGCAGGCACAACATTTGCTCTCAGTTATTCAGTAACTTTGGGACAGCCAGGGTTTTCCTTACTTTGTCATCCCAGAACTGATGCGAAGATTAAATCAGACAATGCTTTTTAATTTTTTTTTCAAATTTTAGTTGCTGAAATCTTTTTGTTGCATGAGAACTGTGAAAATGAGATTTACTATTGAATCAAATTGATCTATAGCATATATTGCTAGAGTTTTTTGTGGGGGTTGGTTTTAGTGTCACTCTGTACTAGGCATCTTTGAAGCTATTTAAGAGTAAGTTTCCTCATCTGTGCACGCCATACAAAAAATATTTAATCTTTAACAGTATCCGTATTAGTTCCTGCACCTACCATCAAAAAGTGCTACAAGTAGGTAGTATAGACAACAGGAATTTACAGAAGTTATTTTTTCACAGTTAAAAGGGCTCACAGTCAGCACTTGTCATGTTGGCCTGCCCACGCTTCCTCTGAGAGTCTGGGAATAATCTTCTTTGCCTCTTCCTTGCGCTTCATCATGCCAAGCTCTGGCATGATGCTTCTTTTCAGGGAGCTCCCATCTCCATACCAGGTGTATTGGATCAGTGGTGGTGAACCCAAGGCACACCTGCCTCAGTGGGCTGTTTGTATCATGGAAAGCTCTAGAAGGTTCGCCATCTCTGGATGAGGTTTACCCTCATGACTTCTTAATTACAGCTCCAAAAGCCATATTTCTAAGTAAGATAACAGGTGCAGGTACAAAGAGCTAGGACTTCATTGAACTTTTCTGCTGAGGGACTGGGATATAATTAAACCAAAACAATATCTCACCAAACAATCCAGCATCTCACCGGCACAGGACCTGGCTACTAGTCCAAAATTTGATGCTAAATAGTCAACTAACTTGTAGGCAGAATGAGGGAATTGAAATAGACATCTTAGTATGTTTTCCATCTTAATGTTCTATAATTTTTTTATTTTAGCATTTTTCCCTTAGCAATTCTCCCTCAGATCATGGTGGTTCTCTTTATTCACCAAGAAATCTACATACACAGAGTCTGGTTGTCTGCTCAGTGGATGAGCAGAGGAGGTTCTTTGAGCCTGGCCTAGCCTAGCTCAGCCTGGCCCAGCCCACCACAGCCTATGCTATCCTAGCCTATCCTGTCGTCAGCGTCATCATTAGCCCTCCTTGCGTGGCATCTTGTCATAGTCTTATTACTGCCTTGAATCTCCTACTGTAACACATCCTCCAGTAGCTACTGCCAGAGTGAGCTGTTAGGAGATCTGGCAGTGTGACACTCTGAATGACACTCCTTAATGGTTTCCTCTGTGTGATGCACAAGAATCAACTTTTTGCAGAAGCCGAGCTCTCCAAGGAGGAGCAGCACTCTCAGTCTCCTCTGCATACCCAGCCTGCAGGACATTTGAGCTACTCCTGCCTTTTCTCACTGCAGCACTGTTTCACACTTCTGCAACTCCACACACACGATAGTCCCTTTGTCTGCTGGTCCGTTTCCTTGCTTTGCTGCCTAGAGAGTTTGCTTTCCTACAAAGTCCAGTTGAAACAGCATAGCCTCCGGGAAGCCATTCTAGTCAAAGGTAATTCTCCTTACCTTTGCATGAGCATTTAGTTTATGTGTGTTTCCACTGTTGCTCCTAGTGTGTGTGTGTGTGTGCATGTGTGTGCGCGTGTGTGCGTATCTCTGATAGGGATTGCTTATGGGTTTGGGTGATATCCTGATCCTTGGGATTCGGCTGCCCCTTCTTTATTCTGAGATTTCAAACACAGAGTGGATCTTCAAAATCATTTCACTAAATTGAATTAAAGAACCAGTTCTTGACAGGGAACTGAAATCCACAGGTTCCAGTGCTGTCTTCCTGTGAGTTGCTTTTGAATTTGTGAAACAGTGCGACGTGCTTTGGCACAGCTCTCCGGCACACCTGGGTTAAGTTCCAGTGCACACAGCTGTGCTGCTGTAACGTGCTGTAAAACACCCACTTCACACTGGGCCGTGTGCTCTGGATCCCGTGGAACACAGCCAAGCCCAGGCTGGCAGCTACCTGAAAACATTTGGGTTACGTTTTTATCACCATGGCAGTTAGGCAGCCACTTGTAATTATTCCCTTTCCCCAGCAGCCTTGCTGTACAGGATGTATTCCAATAGGGCAGCCCCTGCTTGCCTCCTCAAATGTTTTCCCACCAAGAGCTGCCCTGGGTCACCAGGGAGCTGCCTTGGAAACAGTTTAAGGCCATGTTCCAGGCATGCCAGTGATAAACTGACAGTCACCTGACTGTGTGTTGAGCCACTTGGGGGAAGAGAACTCCAAAAGAGGTTATCATTGAGGGTCTGCTGGTTTCTTTGTTCTTTTAAGTTAGTCTCTTTGTCATGTCACTACAGAATCCTGGAAAGTGAAAGAGCAGATTCCCTGGAAGAACTGGGCAAGGACAGAGGGGCAAAATTAAAAGGATCAGCCTTGAACATGTTGAGGCTGATGCAGGAGAAAGCACGGTGCGTTGGAAGATGCCTGTGAACAGGTGTGGAGCCTTATTTTGGCTTTAAAAAGTGTGGAATGTTGACCCCAGGTACTCTGTTTGTCAGTCACCCTTCAGTTCTCTAAAGGGCAGAGGGAGACATGCAGTTTCAGTCTTCTTTCTCCTCCTTACCTCCTTTTCTCCCCCCCTTCTTGACACTGGAGCCACTTTTGCAGCAGTGCTTCCCAATACTGCTCATTGGTGATTGGTAAGTGGTATCATCTGCCCAAGTGTTTCTCTTGATCCCACAATTAGACTGAAGTGCTCTAATAGCAGGATCCATACCTCATGCATTTTGTTGTGCTTAAAAAGTTTATCATGCCTGATCTCACAAAATAAGTGTGAAGGTTGGAGAAGCTTAAGCATGAGTATTACAGGTGTGAGCCCTCAATCAAGCAGGGAAATTGTCTCCGAAAAGAGCCAGACTGGGCTGGAGATGGACCTCGGTGGCAATGGGGAAGCAGCACATGTTAAACCAGCAGAAGGTTCTGGGTTGGATCCCTAGTGATTCAAAGAAAGGCAGGGGCTAGGAACAGTACAGACTTTGGAGGAGAATCCTCATTTGGGGTAAAGAAACATCTATGAGTTTGTCCTATTTCTGCCCGTGGTGATGCAAGTACAATAATCACCCCATCATCAGAAGCATTAGAAATGACTAGACGAGAATAAAATAAAATGAATCCCAGCTGTTAAAAAAAATTGTTGGTGGGGTATGCCAGAAAGCAAGGAGTTTATTTTGCATGTACCAGTTTGGTAGCAACACGGCTTTGCTGAAGTCTTAATATAATGGCCCAATGAGGAGGGAGACCAAGACGGCAGAGCAGAAAGCAGCAGAGAAAGGGCCTCTGACAGTCACCATCCAGAGCTGGACTATAGCAACGTGAGGAAGAAGGAGGAAAGTGGGCCCCTGGACCCAGGAAGGCTCTGAGGCATTAATTGAAGCCCACGGAGAGAGTGAAGAGAGAAACTTCCATGAAGAAAAATGAGGTAGCCAGCAATGCCTTCTCCCTGAGACAGGCTGCATTGCATGAGAGGAGTGGTTTAAACCTGCAGACATATGGTGATGGCCTGTGACCCTGGGGGTCTCTGAGGAGAGGTTGGTGGTGGAGGAGAGCAGTGGATGTGAAGGGCTGCACTGGCTGGTGGTGAGTGCTGAGGGCTCAGCTCTGTCATCTTGGAGATGGGACGGCTGAGATCAGGACTCTGAGCTGCTGCTGGCTCCATCTAGCAGCTCCCGGCTGGTCTCAGGCTGAGAGAATGAGTCTGCTCTCAGCCAGAAAATGCAGGCTCACTGAAATTATCCACCAATCCACCAAAAAGCTACTGCTGGCTTGCTGGGATAGATCAGCATGGATCAGGAATCTGCCTACCAGGGAGAGCAGGAACTATCCTGGAAGTGGACTATTTTTTTCCCCTCTGTCATTTGTTTTTTTTTTTTTTTTCATGGTGGTTGTGGGTTTGTTTCTGTTTTGTTTTTCTTTTTTTTTTCCTTCCTTCATTGTTTGGTCTTGTTTTTATGAGTGTGAATGTGTTTTTTAGCCTCTTTGTGGTTGGTGTTGTATTTTGTTATCCTTTTTATTTCTTCCTTCTCTCTTTCTCGCTAGTCTTCTGCACCAGTTTTCCAAAGTTAATGTGATCTGCTTTTGTCCTCCAACCTTACTTCTAATCTCTTATTCTTCTTCCACTCCTCTATTTTCTCCTTAACCCATTTTAAATTTTAACCCCTGAGGGCAAAATTGATGTATTAAGGATTTGTATATTGTATATATTTTCTGATTTGTTTTAGACTTTGCTATATAACCACAAATCTAGTTCATATGACTAAAAGTGGCAAATTAATGCTTAGATCAGTTTGTCATTTTCTAGGTTGTATTTGATGCTATTGGTACCACTATTTGTACCACTATAGCCAAAAGTGACATAATTGTTCTAAACAGTTGTTTGTCCTGGTATTCTATGACTGAGATTGACTAAGGGTCACAGAAAATACTGTGGAACAGTGTCAAAGAATGAACAACTAAGACAAACAAGCAGCAACTTCTCATATCCAAAAAATTGAAGAGGTAGGGTCTTCCAACATACTCAAAACCCAAAAACTAAGTACACCTGGAAAATACTTCAGTGAAGTAATAATTACCTAAGGATCCTAAATACCAGCAATAGAACAACCCACCATAGGCAACTTACAAGCATCACCCTAGGAATTAAACTAAAAAAAGGAAAGAATGAAAAGACACTTAAACAAGATGTAATCCTAGACATCCAGGTCATCAAAGGCAAATGCAGGCGGTGATAAGGTGGGACAATCTGAAGCTTCCCACCAGGCCTCTCTAAAGTGATAATGACAAAGCAATTGAATGAAGTTTTGGAAAAAAGTAAAATTAGAAATAATCTCTCAGATAACTGTAGAGATGGTGTCCAAATAAAGACTATGCTTAGTCATGCTAGAGCAGATACAGACAAAACAAATAGGCAAGCTGAAGAACCTTATGGTAGCTAGGAATGCTCAGCATAAGAAAGAAATCGAATCCCTAAGGCAGATTTAGCAGATATCCAGAGAATAAAAATTCCATTGAAAGTTCCTGTAGTGGTTGATTGATTGTGTCAATTTGAGATGTTTAGAAGCTTAACTAAATTGGCTTAGCAATTCTACACCTTGGGGTGTAGAAGAGCCACCCTAGGGTGGTTCATTGCCTGGATGGTATAAAAGGGAAGGAGCAAGGACAGATGAGTTTCCATTCTTTGGAGGAGCTCCAGTCTTTGCTTTCAGTTTGGACTTTGTCTCCTGGCTTCCAGTGCAGACTCCTGGGCTTTTGTCTTGGATCCTTTAGCCTTCCAGTGTAGACTCTTCAGCCTTCCACTACAGACCGATCAGCCTGCTGGTGCAGACTTATGTGAGACACTGCAGTGAACTCCAGACCTTGGATTGAATCCTTTGACCTCCAGCATGTGGACACCCTCTGCGCATCTCTGCATCTGACTCTGTGGCTGACCATTGTAAGCCAGTCTTGTAATTTCTTATACATTTGTATATCTTGTGTTATATTTGTTTCTCTAGTAAAATCCTGACTAATACATACTTGCATCAGACTAAGCTAATGTGAGGATAGGATCTCAGATATAGAAGACAGGCTTGCAGTTACTCATCACAAAAAGAAAGATTTCTCAAAAAGAGCAAGGGATCATGAGAAATCAATCCAGCAGCTGATAGATGAGGTAAAGAAGAATAATTTAAGATTGATTGATTTCAATCAAAAAGGAGGTATGAGAAGTGATTTTAAAAAAACTGTTTGCAGACATCATGGCAGGCATCTTCCCTGTAGAGAAAAAGAATTTGACATACAGATAAGTGAGACATACTATACTTCAGTTAGCCATGATAAAAAAAAGTCTACAGCCAGACATATCATAGTCAAGATTCTAGAAATTAAATACAAGGATAGAATCTTAAAAAAAAAAAACTATTAGGGAAAGGAAATAGATCATCTATAAATAGACTAACAGATCATCTATAAAGGAAAGCCTATCAGAATCACAGCTGACTTATCAGCATAAACTCTCAAGTCAAGGGGAGCTTAAAATGGAGTATTTCAAGTTCTAAAGCAAAACAACCTTCAATCCAGATTGATGTACCCTGACAAACTATGTTTCAAAACTGATTGAGAAATAAGATTCATCCATGAGAGAGACCATATGAGCAAATTTATAACCACCAAACCAGCACTCCAAAATGTTTTGAAGGACATTCCAGAGAGAGAAAATGAGGACCAACCCCATGAACCCCAATGGAAGGAAGTCACCAGACAAGGTAAGGAACTAGAAGGAGGGGGAAAAAAGAAAGGGAACCCACAAAAGAAAAATAATAATACAAGGATAAGCCAATATATATCTGTTACAACTATCAATGTTAATGGTGTCAATTCACCAATAAAAAGACACAGACTGGCAGAATGGATCAAGAAGCAAGATCCAACAGTATGCTGCACATAAGAAACACATTTAGTTCAAAAAGAAATTCATAGCCTGAAAGTCAAAGATTGGAAAACAGTATTTCATGTTATAAGAATCCAGAAAAAAGAAGGAGTAGTTATTCTATTTGAAGAAAAAGTGAATTTCAAGCCAACTAGGACTGATTAGGAGAGATAAAGATGGTCACTACATCCTTGTAATGGGAACAATTGAAGAGGAAGAGATAATAATCATAAATATATATGTAACAAATACCAGTGTACCCAACTATATAAAATAAATACTAATGGGCATGAAAAATAAAATAAACACTCATACAATTGTACTGAGTACTCCACTGTCACAAAAAGACAGTTCAACTAGACAAAAAGGAACAATGAAATATTAGAACTGAACTGAACCAAATTTTTGAACAAAGGGACTTGTTAGATGTTTACAGAGCATCCCACCCCACAGCATCAGAATACACATTCTTCTCAGCTGCACATGAGGCATTCTCCAACAGTTAGCACTTACTAGCTTGTAGAACATGCTGCAGTAAATGCAAAGGAATTGAAATTATCTCATGCATATTGTCAGACCATAGTGCAATGAAATTGGAAAACAATGGCAAAATAAACCGTAAGAACTTCAAAACCACAGGGAAATTAAACAGCACCCTCCTGAACAACCAATGGGTCACATATGAAATTAATGAAGAAGTTAGACAGCTTTTACAATTGAGTGATAATGACAATACAACATACCAGAACTTATGGGACACAATGAAAGCAGTCTGAAGAGGAAAATTTATAACAGTAAGTACACATACCAGGAAAACAGAGCAAGCACACTTAACTTAATGGTGAACCTCAAACTTTTAGAAAAAGATGAGCAGGCTAAGCCAAAACTTATACATGGGAGGAAATGGAAGGTGACTTCCTTCCATTGGGGTTCATGGGGTTGGTCCTCATTTTCTCTCTCTGGAATGTCCTTCAAAACATTTTGGAGTGCTGGTTTGGTGGTTATAAATTTGCTCAGATGGTCTCTCTCGTGGATGAATCTTATTTCTCAATCAGTTTTGAAACATAGTTTGTCAGGGTACATCAATCTGGATTGAAGGTTGTTTTGCTTTAGAACTTGAAATGCTCCATTTTAAGCTCCCCTTGACTTGAGAGTTTATGCTGATAAGTCAGCTGTGATTCTGATAGGCTTTCCTTTATAGATGATCTGTTGGTCTATTTATAGATGATCTATTTCCTTTCCCTAATAGTTTTTTTTTAAGATTCTATCCTTGTATTTAATTTCTAGAATCTTGACTACGATATGTCTGGCTGTAGACTTTTTTTTATCATGGCTAACTGATACATGGGAGAAATTAACATGCTGGAGACTAAAAAAACAATACAAAGCATCAATGAATTGAATAGTTGGTTCTTTGAAAGATTAAATAAAATTAACAAACCCTTAGCCAACCTTATTAAAAAAAAAAACCTCAAACCCATGCAATTAGGAATGAAAAAGGTGAAATCCAGAAGATCATCTATACCTGCTTTGAAAACTTGCATTCTAATAAGATGGGAAATAAGCCGGGGATTTAGCTCAGTGGCTTAAGTACCTGCCTGGCAAGCACAAGGTCGTGAGTTTGATCCCTGTACCAAAAAAAAAAAAAAAAAAAAAAAAGATGGGAAATAAAGAAGAAATTGACAGATACCTAGATAATATGAATTAGCAAAGCTGAATAAAGAAGATATGAAAATCCTAAATAAACCAATATCAAGCAATGAAATTGAAGATGTAATTAAAAACCTACAAAACCAACAAACAAAAGCCCAAGCCCTAATGTATTCACTGCTGACTTCTATAGGAAATTTAAAGAAGACCTAACACCATTACTTCTCCAACTCTTTAGTGAAACTGAAAAGGAAGCAATACTTTCAAGTTCATTCCTGGAAGCAAGTATTACCATAATACCAAAACTGGAGAAGGTCCCAACGAAGAAAGAGAAGTGCAGGCCAATTTCCCCAATGAACATAAATGCAAAAATCCTCAATAAGATACTGGCAAACAGAATGCGGGAAATCGTTGAGAAGATTATACACTATGACCAAGTGGATTTATCCCAGGGATGTAGCCATGGTTCAACATGTGTAAATCAATAACTATAATCCACCATATTAACAGGACCAAAGACAAAAGTAATATGATCATTTCAGTAGATGCAGAAAAAGTTTGTGACAAAGTCTATAACCCATTCATGCTAATAACCCTACAAAAAATTGGAATAGATGGTCTTTATCTCAATCTGATAAAAGCTATCTACACAAACCAACAGCCAACATCATACTAAATGGACAAACCTGAAAACTTTCTAAAATCAGGAAAAGACAAGAATGTCGACTGTCTCCTTTCTTATTCAGCATAGTCCTGGAAATTTTAGCCAGAGAAGTTATACAAGAGAAAGGAATAAAATGAATAAAGATAGGAAAAGAAGAAGTTAAATTGTTGTTATTTGCAGATGACCTGATACTCTATATAGAAGATCCCAGAAACTCCACTTAAAAAACTGCTAGATTTAATAAGCAAATTCAGTAGCATATCTGAATACAGAGTCAACACTAAAAAATCAATAGCCTTTCTGTACATGAATAACAAACTCAGTGAGTGAGAAATCAGGGAAACAACACCTTTCACAATAGCATCCCAAAAATGACATAGCTTGGAATCAATCTAATGGAGGATGTAAAAGCTCTACACTGAAAGTTATAGTACTCTGAAAAAGGAGATTGATGAGGCTATCAGAAAATGGAAAGGCATCCCTTGCTCTTGGGTAGGAAGAACCAATATACTGAAAATGGCCATACCCTTGAAGCTGTTATACAGATCAAAATTCCAATAGCATATCTCACAGAATTAGAAAAAGACAATCCTCAAATTCATCTGGAACCAGAAGAGACCTGGAATAGAAAAGATAATTCTGGACAACAAAGGCAAGATAGGGTATATCACAATCCCTGACCCAAAATTATACAATAAATCTACTGTGATCAAAACATCATGGTACTGGCAAAAACAAAACAAAAACAAAAAAAACAGACCTGAACATGAATGGAACAGATTAGATGCTGCGGAAACAACTGCAGACACACTGAACCACCTTTGATGAAGGTGTCAAACACATTCACTGGAATAAAGATAGCCTCTTCAACAAATGGTTATAGAAAAACTGGATCTGCATACACTGAAGACTAAAGTTGGACTCACATCTTTTGCCATGTACTAAAATAATTTGGAATAGATCAAAGATCTAAATATTAAAACAGAAATATTAAATCTGCTGGAAGATAAGAATAGGTAAAATTCATGAAGACATTGATGTAGGCAAAGACTATGAACTGTCACAAAGAATCAACAACCAGGATCTCATATTATTAAAAAGCTTTTTCACAGCAAGAGAAACCACCAACAGAGTGAAGAGACAACGCACAATGTGTTTTCCAGTTGTTCCTCAGACAAAGGATTACTATCAAGAACATATAAAGAACTAAAAAAAAAAAAATCTGAAGACCCATTCCAAAAATGGAAATCTCAGATGAATGCTTTTCAGATGAATAAATACAAATGGCAAATATATATATGAAAAAATGTTCAACATCACTGGTCATGTGAGAGATGCAAATTAAAACAACACTGAGATTCTGCTTCATCCCAGAGAGAATGGCTGTTATCAAGAAATCAACTAATAACTAATGCTGGAAGTGTTCTGGGGGAAAAGGAACCCTTCTCCACTGTTGGTGGGAGTGTAGACTGGTGCAACCACTCTGGATATCAGTGTGGAGATTCCTCAAAAGACTGGGGTTGGAGGTCCTATTTGACCCAGCTAATCCCCTCCTGGATATCTTCCCAAAAGAATTAAAAACATCATACCACAGCGATATATGTGTACCCATGTTTATGTCAGCACAATTTATAATAGCTAGAACTTGGAAATAACCTAAATGCCCATCAATTGAAGTATGGATAAAAAAGATGTGGTATTTTTATACAATGGAGTATTACTCTGTCATAAACTTGAGGAAAATAGATGCAACTAGAGATCATACTCATATGTGAAATAAATCAGACTTATAGGTGTAAACATCATTGTCTCTCTAATGTAAGGTGAAAGAAATACTACATGTTTATATTATTTATATATATACATATTATAGGCTAGTTATACTACTGATTTGTCTTATTAGTTAAAAAAAAGTTTTGCACTAATATTGTTTGGACAATTAAATGCAGATATCTTGAACTCTGAGTAACTAATTTAAAGGTAACAATATGCAGTGTATTAACCATTGTTATCCTCCAGTTAGATTATTTTGACATTTTATTTTTTTTTTCTTTGAAGAAAATAATGACACAGTGAGTGTAAGGCATTATGCTGGGTGTTACTACAGAGGAGGAGCCGATTAGCACCCTTGGGAGCCTGTTTGCAAGGTGTTCTGTAAGGCGATGTAACGTTATAGAAAGGAACAGCACCCGCACACAGCTCTCAAGCCACATGGCAAGGTGGGCACCTCTGGTGGGTTGCACGGCTATCTGTGTCCTAATGGGTCTCTGAGGTCGTTTCTCAACTCACGAGGCTGACAAGGTAAAGCGGGCGCATGGTACCTAGCAGTCATCCCCTTCTTTTTGCAAGATACCAGTGCCACCTGACTGCCAGTGACAAATGCTTCCAGCCCTGTGTCAGAGCAGGGCTCATGCAGGCGTCAGAGTCCATGCCACGATTGTCAAAAATATTGTAAATATTAGTGACAGGCCAACCTCAGACGTGTTGGAGAGTTAGTCTGGGAAAAGATCCAAGATTTTGTGAGCTTAAATAAACACTTCTGATTTTGAAAAATTGGTCTGCGGATCTTGCAAGGGCAGGTTCTCTTCCAAAGTTTGTGGTATTATTTTGGTTTGGCTCACCTGAAATGATTGGGGGGGGGTAAAATTTTACTGCCTTTTAAAAATTTTTAATATTCTGACCAAAATAAAACACACCAAGACATATGTGTTTTATTAAAAAATGATTTTCATTTTGTAGAAAAATGATTGATCTTTGAAAATTGGGCAGGAATGTACTCACTTGTTCTACTGGAATTAATTCAGGTTTTTAATGTGAGCATTATATTTAAAAGGATTATAAATGTGTATTAAAAGCACCATTATGGACGTTAAGCAGGGGAGAACTCATTTTAAAGCTCAAACAATACATTACCACTGGCACAGTGCATTATTTAGATACTGGTAGTATTTTCTAAAACATTCAAACACAATTTGTGTCTGCAGCGTAGATCAAGTCTGTCACTTATTACTGATACCACGCTTCTCACGCTGTCATTGTAGAAGGCTCTGCAAACGCAGTGTTTGAGAAAAGACCCCACCAGACTTAGTTTAAAATCTGGTGAAATCTAGAGGACAGCTACAGTGTAGAATTTCTCAGATTTGTTCTTTGGAATACAGAGACACAGCAACATGCACAGTGCTCCGTGGTAGTAATTATGGAATGGCAGTCCAAGCACATTTGTTTTCTAT
>PVJX010012344.1:0-50680 GCA_004027295.1 Dolichotis patagonum
ATAGAAAACCAATAGCAGTAAAATAGAATAGCAGAAATAAGGCAGAGAAGGTTGGCTGTAATCTCTAGTATAGATGGCCTGGAAATATTAACAGAGAGAAACACAGGCAGAGTAGATCAGGAGATAGGGTCCATTGAGCTGCTCTATATAGCGAGGCAGTAGGACCCAAAACAAGTGGTGCACCCTATGGGAGTGAAAGGGGAGGAATTGTCTAAAAAAGGAAGGCAGAGGATATTGTTAATTGGGAACAATATTTAAAATTTACATTATTCTCATCACTCTGCTTGGATGGATTACATGCTGTTCCAGTTTGTCTACTTACGCTAGACTTGAGGACATGGTCAGCTATCACGAAAATAAGAGGACATAATATGGTAATCATCCTTCATTTTCTATCAACTTAAGCAGAAGACCTTTATAACTTATCCTGTCTTATTATGACTGATCTTATTTGAATCTGGGTTGTTAGAGTGCTATCTGGTATTGACTGATTTTATTCAAATCTGTTATGATTGATAGAATCAAGTCTAAGAGTATAGGCAACTACACTGAAGATGACAAGATTCACTAAGATACCCACTCTGGTTTGATTATCGCCTGCTTTTGAAGTCTTATAATATCTCCAGTGCTTTGTTTTTATTAATGTTGTTATATACTGCTTAGTATATGGTAACCATTGTAGATCACCTTGTATTGTGGTTTTATATGACTTTTTGCTTCATGATTTTCTAGGAATTGTTTTGTTTTGTCTTGCTTTGTTTTGTTTTTCCCTCTAATACAGAAAGGATAGATATACATGTAGAAAATCATACACGTGTAGAGCTTATAAACACTTTATGAGAACCAACTATATGATGCATGTTGAAATGAACAACTATTTTGAAAAAAAGAGACACTACAGTATCCAGTGCTGACTCAGTAATGTCACAATGTGAAATCCAGCAATACTATCATTCTTTGTTCAAAGTGATTTTAGCTTGATTTGTTTTGTTTAAGTTCAACACACATGAATGTATGGACAGCTGTTTTGAGGAGAATGAGAGACACTATGACAGCCATTCTTGGCTTCCCTATTGTCTGGTCTTGAAAACCTGAAACGCCCTCCTCGTCCTGCTCAGATCAATTCCATACTAGGTTGTTTCACGTGAATTCCCTGTATGTGACAATATGGACAACTATTTGGAAGAAAACAAGAGTCAATACGATAGAGAGTGAATGTCTCCAATTGTCTAGTTTTGGAACTTATGTCCCTTACATTGCTTTCTTGTGATCCACTTTGTTCTGTTTTGTTGTGTTTAATTTTACCCTTTTGATATAATTGAATGTATATTTGAGTGTGTAAGATGGATGACTATATTGCTCGTTTTTTTTGTCAGATCGTGGAATAGAACTGTTAACAGACTCACTGTTTGAATGTCTACTTTACATGTTTTAACTTTCTAATTTGAACAACTATTTTCAAGAAGTCAGTATGTAATTTGTCAAGTAATAATCTCTTAGGTTTTTTTGTTGTTGTTCTTTTCCTTTTTTTCCTTAGAATTCTGTATTGTTGCTACCCTTTATCTGTTTTGTTTTGTTTTTTTCTTTCTTCTCTTTAAATAAAATTTTTTAAAAAGTTGATGTAAATATGCCAGCCTAAGTATAGTTTTGATGAAAATTTCTTTGTAGCCTATGCTAAGTAATTTGGTTAGTGAGCCTTTCTGAGATGAGCTGCCTATATCTTTTCTTAACATCTGCAATATACAGTATCACAGTGTGAAGCCCCAACATCTACTGTTTTGTTGGAATAAAATCACCAAAAACCCCCCCAAAAAACTAGTAGCATTGTAATTTAATGTAATGCTGATGTAATTCCTGTTTGAAAAACAAACATCTTCACTTCATCATAGTAATGATTCAGCAACAGGAGACCAGTTTCATACCTGATGACATTCTCAGGGACACTATTTCAAAGAATCCTTTACTCATCAACTGGTCTCTTCTCTATTGTAAAACAAATCACAAATATGCTTCCTTTCAAGATGAGTATCGAGCCTTAAAAAAGAGATAAATCTGTATGTGATATATTTGATGCTGGATTCAGAACCAAATACCTAATACATGATCATCAAACCTTTGTTAAATCCTTGTTTTAAGGTGGATTTTCTTTTTCAATTTTTCATTTTATGGAAGGATCTTCCAGTATTTAGTAAATATAAACTCAATTAATGTTATGGTTGTATCTAGGTGGCTCCCCAAGCCTCATGTAGTCGTGGAGGCAGCTGAATCTAGTGTTTATAATTAGTTTGTTGTCTAGCACTGGGATTGGTGGTGTGAGTGGTGCACCAGCTCAGGGGTGGAACCAACATACAATGTAAGGGCAGGAAGAAGGCATTTTTTTCTACCTCTTTTGCCCTTTTGCTCTTGCTGTTTGCAGCTGCCATGAATGGCTGCCCCTATACCACCCTACCCTGCCTTGCAGCCAGCTGAGTATGGACTGAAACCTTCAAAAATTGTAATATAAATAAACTTTTCTTTTCTTAATTTTGTGCATCAGGTATTTTTTCTCTGCTATGCGAGAAAAGTAACCAAAACAGAATTTGATACTAGTGGAGTGGGGTCATTGCTGGGAGTGTACCTGACCATGTGATTCAAGAGCCTTTGGAAATATTTTCTGGGAAGAGTTTGGAAGGGTTCGGTGATATTGCCTGAAAGAATAGCCTTGGAACAGCTTAGGCTGTTCTGCACGGGAGATTCTGGTCAGAGGTCAGGAGACCAGAATGCTGATAGAAATCCTACCAGTAAAGACCAAGCTTGGGAGTTTTCTGCTGGAAAGAAGGACTGCATTGCTTGTTGGACTCCAGATGATGTGTGTTATGGCTTGACAAAAAGTTTGTCTGCATTTTTCTCATGTCCAGAGGCTTTACCTGAGAATGAGATTAAGGATGGCAGACTAATTAATCTTGCAAAAGAAATTTCAAGGCAGTGGCATGGCTATTGTTGGGGGCTTTTAGACAGATTTATGTTGTGAATCAAGAGCAAAGATCCAGCATAGTGATTTAAAGTGTTATGAGTTTGGCCAGAAAGAAAGCTCTAGTAAAGCTGTGGACTGTAAAAATAGAGCTGAAATCTCCATTGCTGAGAAGGAAAAGACAAATAAAAAAGATGGCCTGGGGTCATCCTGGAAAGCAGTGTGTCTCCACCCTTTGCCCCATCAAAACTGCAAAAGTGAAAGACTTTGCTCAGAGGAGAAACCTGCAAAGCACCATGTTCCAGAATGGAGGTAAAGGCCACATGAGGTTCCAAAGTGGTGGTGGCAGCCACATCAGGTCTCAGAATAGTGGTGACATAGAGAAGCTGTTCCTCATAATCAGGTTGTGAGTGCTTAGTGGTCCAGGCACTCAACCACGACAGCCAAGAGAGAGGAAAGCCTGCCTACTGCTCCAGCTGGCAGCGGGGCTTGGCAGCGGGCCTTGGCAGCATCCACTTGGCACTGGTTTTAAGTGAGTGGAGAATTCATGAAGGCTGAGGTAAAGGCAACTTTCATCCTGATTTCAGAAGGCCCGGGAGGCCAAGCAGTGTGCCCCCGAGAGGGCAGTGTGCCAAAGGTGCAATGGAGACCCCAGAAGTTGGAAAAAGCCAGGAATGTGCATCATCTAAGGAAAGCTGCAAGGACTAAGCAGAGTGGATTTAAGAGAGAAGCTGTAGGAGCTGAAACCCGTGGAAGTGCCATGGGGGTGGAGTCACTCAAACCATTAGGACCTTGCAACCAGATTACTTCAGATGCTAACCATACAACTCCAGGACTTAATGTTTGCTCTGCTGGATTTTGGACTTGCTTTGGTTCTAATCCTTTGTATTTCCCTGTTTGTAACTTTTGGAATGGTAATGTTTATCTTGTGCCATTGTATGTTGGAAGTATTTAACTTTGTTTCCATTTGTACAGGGGTTTGAAGCTAAGAGTTTGCCTTAGATCTTGGAGGAGACTTGGGGCTTGGACTTTTCAGCAATGCTGAAACTGTTAGGATTTTGACATTTTGTGGAGATGGACTGAATGTCTTTTGCATAAAAGATGTACATGAGTGTTTGGGGATCCAGGGGTGGAATGTTATGGTTTGTGTCTAGATGACCTCCCAAGCCTCAGGTAGTAATGGAGGTAGCTGAATCTAGCATTTGTCATTGATTTGTTGTTTTAGCACTGGGATTGGTGGTGTGAGTGTTGCACCCATCCAGGGGTGGATCTGACATAAAATGTAAGGACAGGAAGAAGGTGTGTTTTTTCCCTCCTTTGCCCTGTTTGCTCTTGCTGTTTGCTGTCTTGGAGTCAGCCAAGTATAGAGTGAAACCTCCACAAACTGTAAGAAATAAACCTTTCCTGCTTTCATGTTGAATGTCAGATATTTTGTCTCAACAACAAGAGAAAAGTAACTAAGACAATTAATTTCTGATTTGGTCCATATACTCAGCTTCTTCTATGACATAAGTATTCCATACAGTCAAATGTGCTTATAAATATATAAATCTAGTACAAAATAATCTTATGTATATATGCATATGTGTGTGTTACTATTAGAGGAAGCTGATAAAGACTTTAAAAGAATATGAACAAAAATGTGAGACTCGGGCTTATTAGATGCATTTTTTCAATTTAAAATTATCATTAATGAGTAAGACTTTGTATAGAAGCTCCTTGAGATAATAATGTTAAGTGAAATAAATCATACATTCAAGCTTAAACATTCTTTCATATGAGAAACCCAAATTATAAATAAAGAGCAAAATAAAATATACATAATAATAGTTAGGGAGCTAGATCTTTCTCACTGGAGGAGGGAATCAAGAGATGGTGAGAGGAGAAGAGGAGTGGGAAAAGAGATGAAAAAGGAATCAATGTGCTATATACATGCACCACCTCCACACAAGAAATGTAAACATTATGTACTGCAAACATGGACTGATAAATTTTTTAATAAAAAAGAATTAAGCTCAGATAGAGACCTTGATATCTGTCATTTGTTTATTCCATTCAGCAAAGAAATCGACAGAAGGGTAAAAGGAGAATGAAATGGAGAAATAGTATTTCTTGTACATGACTGATCTGCTTTCTCTCTCCATGATCCATTGAATATTTCTTTGCACCCAGGTGCTCCACTTGATTTGAAAAGGGCTGGTCCTCTCCAGTTATACCAAGTAGAGTGGATTTGCTAATCCACTCTACTTATTTATCCTCATAAATAATACTGAAGAAAGAAACTCCTATTATGAGGCAGGCATTAGACATGGATATGAGTACAATGATGAGTAAGATCTATTCTTAAATGTGAGTCATCATGTTGTTTTAAAGGGAGGTAGAGAATTAAGTAGTCTATCATATGATAGGGAATATATATATATATATATATATATATATATATATATATATTTATTAATGGGGGTTTAGATGACCTTGAAGTCTCCAGAGTTGGTGAGAGTATCAGCAGTAACACTGATGAGATATACAAGGCAGTGCACAAATCATTCATGATACCCCTAATCCTCAAAAAGACCATAGCTACCTATTGGGTTTATTATTTTCTTAGAATTTTTCCTATTTTAATTTTTTAAAAATTATTATTTTAAAAGTTTGCTTCCCAGTCACATTACAAAGTGGTCCAGGACTCTGGATGATAGCTGATTTCAACTATTGTCTTCATTCCAGAAAGAATCAGCTCCTGGGGTGCATTTCAGTCCTATTCCTTAGTCGTATTCCCTATCCCTGGACCTAATAGTTATTCAATAATTGTGTGTGAGAGGTAATCCTCTTCATTCTAAGTGGTTAGTAGTACTTCCTGGGACGGGGGAAGGTTTCTTTGCTGATAATTTTCTCTTTACCAATTCAATCTTTCTGAATCCTTTGGATCAGTCTTCTTCCCAAAGAAATTCCATCCCATCTCTTTCCACATTCAGTTTCCTAGATATCACATCGGGGAAGAGGGAAACACTGGACTAAAGTCCAGGAGGTTTGGATTAAATTTATAGCTTTTTTCCTTCATAAATTTGTGAGTTTGGAACAGTGCCTGAACTCTTTTGCTCTTCTGTTTCCTCATCATTAAATTAAGAGCCTGCACATTTAGCCACTTTCTGACATCGAAACTATAATGCTGGCTAGTATGTCACCTTGAGAATAATCTCTACCTGGTTGATATGTTTAAGATGTTTCTTTAAAACCAGGGAAAAACAACATGCAAATAAGGTCCTTAATGTCTTCTACCTCTGCTACCCTTATACTGTTTATAGGTCATATCCATGGGCTTGCATACTGTAATGATTAATACATTGTGTCAATTTGAGAAGTTTAGAAGTTTAACTAATCAACTCAGCCAGGAGCCAGGATCCTTACTTTGTAAACATCCTCATCCTGTGCAAAAGGAGGGTAGGGACATGGTTTTAGTGCTACACTTGCCTTAGAGGGTGGTAGCCTGTTTACAGTATAAGGGAAGAAAAGAAGCTTCTTCCCCACGCCCACCCTCTTTGCTCTGACCACTTTTGCTGTCTTCTGCTGCCTTGAAGTGTTGCCTCTCTACCGTGCCACACTGCTTTAGAGCCAGATGATTACAGACTGAAGCCTCCACAAACTTTGATCTAAATAAACCCTTCCTTCGTTAATTTTGGGCATCAAGCATTTTGTCTCAGGAATGAGAGAAAATAACCAAGACACATACTGTGCAGTTACACAGGGCCCAGGGCTGAGAAAGTTCCTGTACTTCATTTAATGCTTTACTGTAACCATCTTGAAATTCATAACAATTTTTGAACAAGGCCTCACATTTTCATGTTGCATTGAGTTCCCCAAATTATGAAGCCATTCCTATATTCTGTTGTAGTAGAATTGATGTCATTAGCCCATGCTTCCATTCCTAGATTTAATATTTTCAACAGTTTCTCATCTCCTTAATGACTATTCAGAGGCTCCTTTACATGACATTCAAGGACCTCATATTGCATTTTATACCTACTTCTCTCCTTGGTTCATGACCTTTGGCTTTGTTAAACTGCTTCCCTTTGCACAGAGCACCCTCAACCTGTTTTACCCAACTGAGATCCTTCCTGTTCTTCAACACTGCATTTTGCCATCATCTCATTCAAAATGTCTTTTCCTGACCCTTATGATGACCTGGAATGGGCTATGCATTTCTCCTTAGTTTATGTAGGAACTGGTACATGCCTCCATAATGGAATTTAATTCATCTTCTTAAAATCAGCTACTTATATATCAGCCTCTTTCATGTAACTTTTTTTTTGATACAGGGGATCAAACTCATGACCTCATGCTTACCAGGCAGACATTTATGTCCCTGAGCTAAATCCTCAGCCCTTTTCATCAAACTTTTTAGTACAAAGATCCAGTCTTATGTAATCTCCAATACCTAGAACAATACTTGTTTAAAACTTCCTACATTGAATATGTATGAAGTAAATTCTTCTTAAACATATGGTAGAAGTGTCTTTTGTAATATGAAAAAACCGTATCCTTGCCTATTTGTCATATGCTAATTTAATAGTTATTGACATATTAATGGTATACATTAATGGGATTCACTTTGATATTTCACTACATGCATACATTGTGCATTGATCATGTCCATTCAATCTGTTGCTATCCTTGAACTCTCTCTTCCCTAGCACGCCTTTCATTCACTGGAAATTCATTTAATTTCATCCTAATCCCTCTCTACCTAACCCTTCTTTCTCTCTATTATCACTATTCTGACCCATATTGTTATAAGTTGATTTATTGGTTTCCATAAATGAGTGGTAACACATGGTATTTGTTTTTCTATGTCTGACCTGTTTCTCTCAACCTAATGATCTCCAGCTCTATCCATGTTTCTGCAAATGATATGGTTTTATTCTTTTTATGGCATAGTAGTGTTCCATTGTGTAACTGTATCACATTTTCTTTATATATTCATTAGGTTTTGCCATTAGGCTTATATAAAGTTAGGGCAAATGTAACCTCAACAATGTCACTCAAAACTGAGGTATTTATGGTCTATATTTGAGACTGTTCTTTTATGTGTTACAGGGTTAAGCTAATAGACATCTTGATAGTATAAAAATTGGATACACTCTAGTAGAAAAAAATGCATACTTCTTCAGAAAACAAAATAGAACAGACAAACACTCCAGAACATTTTAAATAATTTTTGTTTATGTGTCTCTTTTCACATATAACTAAAAAGGTAAATGAAAAGTTACCTTTTTATGATATACGAAATATATGAGATATACGAAAGTATTTCATCACAAAGCTTAGATATCATCAGATATTATCCACAGAAAATACTAAAGAAAATTTATATAACATTAGGATACTTTGATTCATAGGCCATTTGTTTGGATTTGGCAAAGAAAGTAAAATGCATGTAAATCTATTTGGATATTACCAAACATCATTTTAAGTTGTTAAAGTCTAATTAGTAGAACATTATCTTTACAAATCTCTTAAAAACAAATTAATAGTCACACTCTGGTCCTTTGTAAAATTTAGTTGACCCTTTTCATTATCTTGTTCACACATGTTATTTTTTCATGTTATTTTAAAACATCCCATCAAGTCTTCTTGTTTATGACAAATTTCACTCCTAATAAGGAGCAAATGTGTGGGCAAGGGAGGACAAACAGAACACAGCTGTAGTGTGAACAGAAATTCTGGAACTGTTATTGCACGCTCTGCAAGTGGCAGAAGGATAGGCACAGGGGAACTAAGTTGGACTAAGTCTCCTGGTTATCTATCAAAATCCATTCATTTTTTTCTTACATTGATGGAACATACTTTAATTCAGTGTTGCTTAACTGCATTACTATTTACATTTGGGACCAGATAATTATTTGTTGTTCAGAAAAGGGCTTTGCATTTCAGGATTCACTGTATGCCAATAGTATCTCTCTTTCCCTAGTAGTGGCAACCAAAAATGTTTACACTTGCCAAATATGTCCTAAAGGAGCAAAATCATCCCTATTTAAGAACCCCTGTTCAGGTGGTCACATGTGTGCATATGGAGAGACTAAACTTTCTAGATCCTTCTGTACCTGTGTGAAGCTGTGTAACATATTAGCTATCAGATATTAAGTCAGCTCAAGATTCAAGGCAGTATCTTGTCACATTGCCACCTCCAACATGACATGCTTGTCTGAGCCAACTCACAGTAGCTCATCCAATGTATTCCTACTAGAATTATTACAATGGTCTGACATGGCCCTGGCTTCTAGAACCTCCCTCCAATCAGTAATAACTATTCTTGACATTGCAACTAGAGGGATCCTCTTATTTGTGAGTCTAAACAGTCTTAAACTCAAAACTCTCCAATGGCTCTTATCTCACAGATTCTTGGAATGTCTCCTTTGTATCTTGGAACTCAGTTCCCACTGCTGTCCCTCTAGACCAGAGGTCAGTAAACATGTTCTGTAAAGGACTAGATTGTAGCCCTCTTAGACTTTGTAGACCATGCAGTCTCTTATGTCCACATATTTTCAATGTATAGTTTGAGTCCAATTTTCTATAGTAAAGTACACATGTCACTACTTTGGACCACATCTCACCTATAGCACCATATTTTAATGCACTGGAAATAATTGCTTAATCATTTAGTTATCTGCTCAAAATCTATAAAGCAGAAATCTTTTTACTTACTGTCCCCTGTAGTCTTAGGAAGTAGCTTAGAAATCAATAACATATTAACAATGTTTCAGTTCCTCAAGAGAGAAGCTATGGTTTGCATATGGAAATTTCTTCCTAGTAGATTCTGTCAATTCTGCTGTATAGCACTCAAAAGGCACACTAAATTCGAAGAAGCATGAAGGTGAACAGCTTCCATCTGGAGTATAAGCTGTTCGATTATTAACAACATTTGCCATCTGTTTTGGGTGCAAAGTGAACATTAATAATGGAAGGGAGATGTGATCAGTGTTGAACTCACTGCTTAACTCAAAATGGTAATAAGAATAGCACTGATGAGAAATTCACATCACGCATTTGTGGGTTTCTAACCTGGGTGATCCTGACTGCAAATTCTCCAGGTCTGTTGTTTTATTTCAAAATCTCTCTCTACTGTCTGTCTGTCTCTGTCATTCTGTTTCACTCTCTGTCTGTCTCTGTCTCTCTCTCCCCATCTATTAGAATTACATTTCCAAGAATTCTCCACTTTATTGGTTTGGGGTTAGTTTGCTTTGATGGAAATTAGGGAGATTTGGAAGATAGAAGAGAAACAGAGGACATTATTATTGGAAGTCAGTAGGGCTCAGATGAAGTTACTTTCTTAAAAACAGCAGTAGTTGGCCTTTCTGTGGACTTATACTTTATGATCTCACTTCAGTGGCTGGACGTCATAGCTTCTCAAGACTTCCCTGTGATCATCTGCATTTCCACCCAGAGATTCAGGTTAAAATTTCATCTTTAGACTGTTACCTTTTAAATCTTCATTACCCTGATTACTCTCACATTCTTATAAACCAAATTATTGAATTAAACCCTTTATTTTGGTACAACTTTTAGTGTTTCTCTTTTCCTGACTAAACCCAGATAGATGTAAATATTCTGTACTTACAAAATACTGCTTTAATGTAAGTTGTTGTAATTTTATTCAATTAAAATTCATTGCACATTGTAATGTAGCAAGCATTGGAAAGAAACAAGGTGAAAAAAGAGAGTTCTGGCCTGGAGGTCAGATTGGAAGGAAGTCTAGAACATGTAAACTGGTAGTTTGTAACCAGGGTCAATTTTTTCCATTAGGGGATACTTGTCAATGTCTAGAGATGGTTTTGGTTGTCACAATGAGGGATACATGTTCTATTGTCACCTAATGGGTAGAGACAAGGATACTGCAAAAAATCCTGTACATGATCCCTACACAAAGCCCAAATTATTTAGCCTTAAACCTTAATAATTCGGAGGCTCAGAAACCCTGATGTAGACAAATAGTTATCTGCTACATCACTCATGGCAAACCTTTTAGAGATAAGTACCCAAACTGCAACCCCAAACCCACTTACTTATTGCAGAGTGACAACACTGCAAGTAAACCTGAATATTGAGGTTTTAGTTTAGAATAAACAATTCATACATTAAAATCTTTTGTCTTAAATGAAAAACAAGTAACACTAATGTCATAGGTTCACCATCACTCTCTAAGAAATGCACAGACTACTGAATACTATGGAAAAGGTAATGTTTTTACTGAGTAATTAAAGGGAAATTAGATGGCATTCTTTCCTTAATAATATTACAAAATTCACTGCCTTTGAAAAATATATGTGGATATTATGGATATGTTACAAAAAACAACCTAGATAAAGGCAGCCTCATTTTTATCAAACCCGCTTTTTAATGCAACTCTGGAGCAGCTCAAAGGCACTATCTATGCCATTTGGTCAGGAGTTAGGGTCTTCTAATCATCCTGTACCTTAACAAAGGAAGATTTATTGCAAAGCATAGAAGTCCACTCTTGGTAGTTTAATTAAATGGGAAATATTTTTAAGTAATTACTTTAAGAAAATTAGTTTAAGATAATCTCATGAATCTTCAAAGTTAGGAGGAAATAAATGTCCCATAAAGCTGAGAAGACAGCTCATGGTTTCATATCTTGGCTCTGCCACTAACCAGTGTGGGAGCTGGGTGTCACTGAAACCTGTATGTGCCTTAGTCGCCTCAGCAGTAAAATTCAGAGAATGGTACCTTCTTTATAGGTATTTTGAGAGGATTCAGTTAGCTAATGGACTTTAAGATGTATAATGTTCCCTGATATACAATGTGTATTCAGTAAATGTTAGCAAGATGATGCTATTGATATGACAGTGTAAGCAGAGTGAGCCAGTTTAGGAACTCCAATGATGAAGTCAAGAATTCAATTATTCTCAATTTCTCAAGAGTGTTATTCTCTACTTTATCTGTTTTGCTCCTGCCAGCTTCCTTTACTCATAGCATGTTCTGACCAGGCCGCACCAGCCTCAATCTTATGAGAACATACTCAATTTAAATCCTTACTAAACTGTAGCTACTATAACTGTAACGGAATGTTTTTATTCACATCCTTCAAAGAGAGAATCTTGTGGATATTCAAGTTCATAGGCTGTTGTCAGTATGTCATTAAATAGGATAAAGCATATGGTTACGAGATGGCAGCAGGACTCATTGAGGGCAAAGTGAAAGGTAAAGTAATGCTTCCAGGATAGTGTACCCACCGCATGAGGAACTGTAGAAGGAACAAGAAAGACTGGCCTTAGAAGAGATGAGTCTGGTTAAAATGACAGCTGTTTTCAAAAAAGTGAAGGGCTTTTATGAATTCAAGTTCACATTTATACTAATGTTCCAAAGGAACTAATCAGAAATAATTGGTTGACCTTACTAGGATACACAGTTAACCTAAATATGAGGATGAACATTTAACAACTCTATGACTGAATGTGGAACATACTACCTTAGACGTTTATGAATGGTTTGGTAGAGATAGTCAAGGGTTTATCCATTTGTTGGAGATGCCTGATGGTTTAGGGGACTAAGTGACCATTCCATTTGCAGGAAACTTTGTGTGTGAAAATTAATCAGTTAAGAAATCTAAAAGAAGAAACCATTCAATAAGCTCTGCCCAGCTGTGACCCGCTTGATCTCTCCAAAGTTTGTAGTCATTCTGATCCAGTTTTGAGAAACCAATTCTAATTTAATATAATCAACTGCACAACAATACTGCAGGTGTCTTTTCTCTTTCAATTATCTTTTTTACCCTAAATTTTATTAGTACATGTTTGCAGTACATGATGTTTACATTTACCTTAACATCTTGATTGTTTTATTCCCCTTTCTCCTCTCTTGCTCATCTCTCCCCATTTTCATTATTATTGTTATTTTTTAGTTTGTTTGCAACATGTAATGATTACATTCATTGTGGGTAGTTCACACATGTATGTGCTACATCTTAAATCTTCCCCTCCCCTACCTTCTCCATCCCTTGGTTCCTTTCCCATTTGCAAAATGTCCCCGTTTCATTTCATCAATCTTGTATTTTGCTCTTTATTTGTACTTTGAATTACTCAAATGAGAGAAACTATATGGCATTTAAGCTTGTGTCTGATTTAGTTCACTTAACATTGTTTTCAAGGTACATCCATTTTCCAACAAATGTTTCAAATGTATCATTCTTTATAGCCAACTAGGACTCCATTATATATAGATGTCACATTTTCTTTATCTGTTCATCTGCTGATGAACCTATATAGGCTGGTTCCAAGATTCAGCTATTATGAATTGTCCTGCTATAAATCTTGGTATGCATGTATCGCTATACCATGAAGCCTTTAGCTCTTTTGGGAAGATACCTAGAAAGGTAATAGCTGAGTGAAATAGAGTTTCTATTTTTAGTTTTTGAGAACTCTGCATACTGATTTCTATAATGGTTTCCTCATTTACATTCCCACCAAAAATGTAGAAGGGTTCTTTTTCACTGCAACCATGTCAGCATTTGCCATTACTATTTGATTGCTTGATGATTGCAATTCTTTCTGACATGAGATGAAATCTTAGTGTTGTTTCAATTTGTATTTCTCAAATGGCCAAAGATATTGAACATTATTCATATGTTTATTGATCATTTTTACTTTTTTTTTCATTTAGCCTTCCTTTGGGAAATGTTCGTGTATTTCATTTGCCCATTTTTTTTGTTTGGGTCTTTTACCTTGGGGGCTCTTATTTTTGAGATCTTTATATATCCTAAATATTAGTCCTCTGAGGAATAGCTGGCAAAATTTTCTTTGACTTACACAATATTTCATCAGTTCCAACTGTTTCAAATTAAGCAGCAAGTATTTTTGATGCTGTTAAAATTTTGACGGAGATTCTAATATAAAATACATGGAACAAAGAATAAGAAAATTCACCAAATAGCAAATGCAATATCATTTGATGTAAAGAATTAAACACTGAATTAGATATATTTTTAGAGTCGAACAAACCATGTTCAGAGACCTATCTTTATTATATAAGTTTTCATAGCCACTAAGCAGTAATATCTACCTTCCAAATAGCCACTTCTTTCTTTACTCTGCTCCCACCAACTGCTTCATTTCTGCTGAAAAATATCTCAGAGGGAGAGAAACCAGTGCTGTTGCTAGTAGAAGTTTGGTGAATTGTTTGACTCTGCAGCTCAGTAAACTTGAGAACTAATAGGAGGATAAGAATCTATGTTTTATACTGACTTTGATGTCTTCCTACCAACTTGGAAGAGATGCATTAAGTTTCTGCTATCATCATCCAAGTATGGCTTGGAGAAGCATTGGGAGATTTTTAGTAGAAGGGCAGTGAGGCATGTCCTAAGGGATGTGATGTCTGTGGGCCATCTCCTCATTGTTTTTTATAGTTGCGGAATAAATATGTTTCTCCACATAAAAAAACAAACACAAATTGCCCTCTTTGCCAAACTTCTTTCTAAATTTGCATGATCCTGTTCAGCTAGCATTTCTCTAATAAGTATGGACTATAGGTTCTGTTTTAAAATTAGCATTTACTGAAGCAGGTGAACACTGTAAACCACTGGGAGACACTTTTCTTATTGCCTCTCCCAAGGACATTCAAAGCAATAGAGTGAAACAGAAACACAATCTAATGATCCCTCATTCTGGCTTATTATTTAGTTGTGTAGATCATCTGTGCCCTAGCTCTTCCACTTTCCCTCCACCATTTGTTCATTAGTACTACAGCTATAATGTCTTACGAACACGTCTTCTAAAACAAAGGAAAGTAATTGATAAAATGAGGATTTTTTTGGTTTTGTTGTTTTTGGTGGATTTATCTGTAGTGTATTTCCAAGATGTCCTCTTCTTGCTGCTTTATTACTATATTTACCAGATTTAAGCCTATATGAAAAATAGATTTAACTCTTGAGTTATTGTCACATTTGTTTTCTCCACTACCAAGGCTGTTTGCCTTGTAATAAGGAACATATTGTGCCCAGCTGAGACTGACACAAATGTGACACTGACAGCACAGCTTACCAAGTGCTGAGCCCCTTGGGTCATGAGTATCACAATCCTCAGATGGGATGTGAGTGTGGGCTGGTAAGACAAGAGCTAGAGGCTTAGTGAGTTTTGATGAAATGCAGTAAATTACTATGAGGTACACCTCCTGCCCCAGTCATTGTACCAACTAAGGAAGGACCCTTGCATTTGGATCTATGACTACCTCTTGAGGGTATTTGAGAAGATTCAAGGCAGAGAAGCTCAGGTGAACTTGCTTCTCTGACCTGACCCACTGGAAAGCAGTGGCTTTCAAAAACCTTTTGCTGATATATCACATGATCTCACTTATATGTGGAATCTAAAATAATCAGACTTATCAAAGCAGAGAATGATTCATAGGATTGGAAAAATTTTGCATGTTTGTGTCAGGTGAGCTGAGGAACTCTTGAAGATCACTATGTAGAATATAAACCTTAGTTCTGTTCCTACCACTGTGTTTTGAAGGCCTGTATCGTTATTGTTTTGGGATCTTTGCTATTGTTATTTATTTGTCTTCCTTGTTTCTTATTTTTCTAGTAATCTGTTTTGTTTTGTTTTTCACTCTAATGCAGAAAGGATAGGTATACATGTAGAGGCTTACACATGCCTAGAACTTCTAAACAGTTTCTGAGAATTCATTATATTATATGTGATGAAATGAACAGTTACTTTGAAAAAAACAGACATTATGGTATCCATTGCTGATTTTGTATCATCATGCTGTGAAATCCAATAATGCTTCTATTCTTTTATCAGAGTGGTTTTAGTCTGTTTTGTATTGTTTAATTTCAGCATACATGAATGTATGGACAGCAATTTTACAGAGAACAAGAGACATTATGGCAGCCATTTTTAATTTTCATATTGTCTGGTTTTGAAGGTCTGTAATGCCTTCATTACCCTGTTTTGATCAGTTTTATACTATTTTGTTTTGTATGAATTCATTGTGTGAAGATATAGACAACCATTTAGAAGAAAACAAGAGACATTATGGTAGCCACTGTAGATCTCCTATTGTCTTGTTTTCAAATGTGTCACTTACGTTGTTTTCTTCTGATCTGCTTTGTTCTGTTTTGTTATGTTTAGTGTTACTCCTTTTTAAAAAACAAAATTAAATTAAAAAAAAAACAAAGCAGAGAATGGTGGTGTCCAGGGTCTGAGGGGAGGGAAAATTAGGGAAGCTTTCGTCAAGGGATACAGTTTCAGTTATGCTGGATGAATAAATTCTGGGGATCTAATATAGAGCAATATGACTATAGTTAAAAATATTATAATTGATACTTGAAATCTGCTAATAGATTATTCTTAAGTATTCTCACCACACATGCAAAAAGACAAAATGCCAAATATGGGAAGTGATGACTAGGTTAAGTTGCTTGATTAGGTTGTTTAATATGTATGTATACATATATTAAACTGTACTCCTTAAGTATATGGAATTTTTCCAATTATTCTGTAATACATATGGAAAATAACATGAAGATATCAATGTAATGATGCATAGCACACACACACATTCACACACACACACACACACACACACATACCTTTTCCAGTTCCACACACACATTCACACACATACACACACGCATACACACACATACCTTTTCCAATTCTAACCAGGCCACACTCATACGAACACTCCCATATATATTAATATGTCTAACAGAAACAAATTTTCACAAAGTAATATATATTTTTGAAAAGTAGGATGCACTGTGATATTTTTTATTCTTTGCCCTAATTTTTATTTTTTGAAAAACACTGTCAGTGAGCCACTGAACTGACTTTCTGACTCCTAAGTCAACCACACCCACAATTAGAAAATTCTATGTTAAATGGAGTCAAGGATTTTTTTTGCTATTAATATTCACTCATAAAATATTTACTGAAAGTCTACCAAGATAAGAATGTGATAATTGTGGAAAAGTAAAAGAGAGGCCTTCAAATGCATGACAGATTGAAGAATCAAATGTTCTGTTTGAATTTGTTGTAACTCGTTAAGCTTAAGAAAGCACTTTGATTTCACCCATCATGGTTGAAAAGGCACTTAAATTTCACTAGGGATTGAGCTAGGCCCTGAGACTTTCTACTGAGTGCTAGACTTTTTGTGTGTACAGATTTTCATTGATTTTAGTAATAAGATAGCCATGAATCCTTCCATGTCTTCAAGAGCTTCTCAAGAGAAGTAACTGTGCTACAAGATCTACTGTTCAAAATTTCTGAATTTACTTTTCTACTTATCTGTTAACTGATTTCCTGTTTCTAGAATACAAATGAGCATTCCATGGGTACAGATGACAAAGCTCTCAACTGTCAGACCCTAATGGGTTATTCCAGTTTTCTTTTCTATCATTTCTCATTAGTATTTCATGCTTTAACAGTCTCTGTTCCCTCCATGGGACTCAGACTTTCCCATATACTATTCTTTCTATCCAGTGATTCTGTTTGACTTTGAATTGCAATTCAGCGCAAGTGATATCCCCTTTAATCCCCTTCTCTCCTGATTTTGAACGCTTCTGTTTAGCTGTAACCACAAGTTTTCTTTATTTTCTCATAAATTCTTGTGTTTATTATCCTGATTTTTAATAACACAGTTATGAGTCTCTTATACAATGGACAGCAATTAATCAAATTAAAGTTTCAATTAAAGAAGCAGAAGATGTTTTACACAAGTATGAAAAAACAAGTTTACACAAAGAGCTCAATTATTCTGGGTAGGTGTCCATTCCCTTTTTCATAGATGTGTGCTAGGCTAGAATTCAGATACTTGTAGGCTGGATTCTTAAATACATATTACTATATACATTTAACATGTCCCATGTAAGAAATGGCATGATTTCTAATTATTTAAGTCGAGGTAGTTTTCCACTTTCAAACCTCTGATGTATGAGCTCTAAGTAGAAACCAGAAATTCATTCAACAGACAATTTTAAGGTACCTAGTTAGTATGTATCAGACAGCATGCCAGGCAATTCAGATCAAAAGATGAACAGGCTCTGCCATTTAGAAAATTTCAGGTGACATTTTCTTGAGGGTTTACCAATAAAAGCAAACAACAGGAGAACAGGTGAAGGGAAGAGGAAATATTTGATGAATTCTGGAAGTGTGCAAGCTGTCATTCTTTACATGTATAATCTTGCATACTCCTAACTACAACCCCAATGGGAGACAGTTTTATGAGACTCATTTTACAGATGAAGAAACTAAGATTCGGATTATTTACACCATGGCTCCAAATCACCTAGCAAATACAGCACCAGCCAGAATGTGGACTCAGGCAGCAGATCTCCTGGCCCTGAGTTCATTTCATTATGCCATGCTTTTCTCCTGTATTTTTATTTGCATGTTTGAGGGAAAAAGTTATACATTTTTAAGAGCATGGTGATTAAATGGCAGAGTTACTCTATAGAAGGGTAGTATAAATGAACCATTTTGACAGAGTACTTGACTGAGATAAAGAATGCTAGTTTTATGACAGGGATTTTTAAAAACTCAATCTATCCTAGAAACAGGAAGTATGAAACAGCATTGGATGATTCTACAGTGCATTAAGACATCTGAGGTCTGGCAACCAAGAATTGAGTGTACAATATTCAGCAGACTTTAAAAACTCCCTACAGAGATATCACTGCCAAACTACCATAATTTAAAGCACTTGGTGCTTTTCAGAATAGTCATGATTATTTAGAACTATTTTTTTCTGCTGTACATGTCGGCATAGCTTATTGTTAACAAAGTTAAGAGCTTCATTGTAGCATGGATTCTGTCACATGACATTTCAGATTGTCCATTCTTTGTGTATGGAAATATAGAGCTCAAAAGGGCACATTCATAGTGTTACAGGAAAGGTGTTGCTTGGGGTTCCCACTTGGCTTGCAATAGTAGAAATAATAATCCTCAGCTACGAAATAGCTACTATTTACTTTTCTCAAGAAAAACAGAAACTGGGGGTGTAGCTTGTGATACAAATTTTACTAGCAACCATAATAATTAACTTCACATTCTAGTCAAATGAAAAATGTTTATTGGGAGTTTTGGGGAACTTTCTCATGTCTTAGTAGTATGTCTTATACTGCATATTTCAATATATATACACTATAAAATGAACTATTTGAGGTATGTCACAATTTTTGAATGAAGAGGAATTGTTTAGGTCATATACATGAGGTATGATCAAACTATATCATGAATGTTTATATTTAAAATGTTATTGCAGTAAAAGACACATTAATCCCCCTGAAACCACTTCTTGCTTCAAACACATTTAGACTATCTTTCTGAAGCAGTTTTAGAAGTTCTCTTTTGTGAGTGTCTCTGCTAGACACAGTACAAATTTTGTTTAGTGCTCCTGTTGAGAGCCATCCATTGGAAAGGCAGTCTCATAAAAGCATTACCATGTGTTCTTATCCACATTATTATCAGATCTGGCACTGGGTGGCTTCTAGCTCTTCCTCAAAGTCAAGGTGACTTGAAAAGTAAACAGTTTTTGAATTGATTCAGGATATGGAGGCAATCATGACAGTACAACTGAAGACATTCACAAAAGTGGACTTCTAGACCTGTCTCAGAAAGTGGCTTGAATGATGGGATAAGTATGTTTGAAGTGAGGATGAATATTTTGAAGGGAATTAATGGCAATATGTCTTTTACTGTAATAAATTTTAAAAATTTAGACAATCACTGTTTTTATCAAATCTTGAAAAACTTATAATAAAGTCAATGTATATAAGTAACACAACTTCCTTTTTCATATTCTTATTACAATATTTTTCAAAGGGACAAAAATAAAGGCAGGCACAGGTTGGCTGAACTTGTGAACATCACTTCTTAAGCTTTAATGTGCTTGCACATCTCCTAAAGAACCAATCATAATACACATTTTCGATCTTCAGGTCTGTGGTAGGCCTAAGAGACTATGTTTCTAACAAGCTACGTGATGTTTATGCTGCTGGTCAGCAGATATTTTAGAAACAAGGCATCAGAGCAGTAGTTCTCAAACTTGACTGCATGTTGGAATCATCTGCAAAGCCTTAAAAAACCCAAGAAGTCTGCTGTGTATCTTTGGGTTGTGAAGATTTCCCAACCATTTCTGATATGTAGTCAGGATTGAGAAACCTACTCTAATGGATTATTTATTTCTAGAAAATACCAGAAGTCATTTCTGTTGTAACTTCTGTTGCTCTGGAGTAAATCCAGTATTGTGAGTAGGGTAAAGTAGGAACATGGAATACCTTAATCTTCTAATATTTTCACTCTTGTTAACCTCTTGGAAAGCAATTAAATCATGCATCCAGCAGAATTCATGTCCTCATTATTAGTGTAAAGAATCATAGTGCCTAACTCTTTTATGTTCTCTGGTGTGAATAAAAGAATTTTACACAGAGTAAAAGAGATCATTTATAAGGAGGAAATATCCAATTAAAAGGAATTTGTGATTATCTCATCTTTTGGGATTATACCAGCTCTTATTAATTACTCCTGACAGAAGTGACTTTGTCATAAGCATAAGCACTCGTAAAAGTGAACTTTGCTTTCCCTCAAATACCTGAGTCCACATGTCTGTGCACCACATGTCTGTCCCTCAGATTAGAGTTTTTAAACCTTGCCATTCCTCACATTTGGGTTAGATGATGCCTTGCTGTGGGTGCCATCGCATGCACAGCAGTATGTTTAACCAGATTCCTGGCCTCTGCCCACTAGATGCAGCAGCACACATAGGCCCTACCCTGTAAGTTGTGAGAACTAAAAATACTTCTGCACGTTGCCAAATGTTCCCTGGGGCAGGGGAAAAATAGCCTTGACTTGAGAACCACTGCTTTAGATCAAAGGAAATTTCCATGTCACTGACACTTTCATCTGAACCTCGTGCGTGGAAAATTCTCTGGGTTCAGCTGATGTAAATGAACGATATCTGGACAAGGTGGAATGAGGCAATTTCCTGCATTGTCTAGTGATCACTGATCACTACCATAAAAAGTACAGTTTTCCTTACCTATTCAATTATTTAATCTCTGTATAATCTATAGTTAACGTTCCAGCACAAAATGAAACTTTACAAATGTTACTTACTCCTTCCAAGTAGATCTTTTCCTTAAGAAGTGGAAGTACATTTCTTTTCTAGGAATTGCCACATCCAAAATTATAGTTCTTTTTGGGGGGGGGTACCGAGCATCGAACTCATGACCTCACACTTGCCAGGAAGGTGCTTATGTCACTGAGCTAAATCCCCAGCCCCCTTTTTTGTAGTAAAATTCTGACTTTTATTTTAAGAAGGGTCACACTGATTCAATGAAGCCATTCTTATCTAACCCAAGGCTTAGTTGGCAACCATTTGGACAAAAATAATTATTTTTTAGAAGTTTATAACAAATCAATACCTCATGTCAACAATGATCAGAGTGGAGGAAAAGATCAAACCTCTGTCAGGGCAAACTTCCTTTGTTCTGGATTGGTATTAAGAGTATTACTAGCTCAATGTCTAAATTGAGATTGCTTTTTTAAGTTGAATGCAGTTCAAAAACACAATTATAGTTCTTTTCTTAACACTCTCTGCCCCATATTAGAATACTTTGTACTTATTTTTTCTCTTACTGATTTTTAAAACTGTATGAAAACAGGTTTCAAGTAGTCACTCTATACCACTTAAGCATTCCAACAATATGTCTTGAACAAAACAATACTAGGGTTCTCTAGCAGCTTAGTGAAGACTTAAGCAGATGGGGTCATTTCCTTAATACTCACTCTTTCATGGATCCAGAATCATTTATTTTCTAAGTGTTTATATTTGTGACTGATGCTACTTCATCAATCAGGTGGGAAATAATTCCAGCTTCACGTAATTGTTTTGTCCCCAAATGAGCTTATTAAAAATAACAACAATATTGATAGAATACAAATGAAGTACAAACTCACATCTGTGTCTTTCATTCAGTTTGATATTTTTATGTGAGAGTCCAGTTATGTTCAAATAACTCGTCTTTGAGTTATCATGAAGCATCTTACAGTAATTAAGAGCTAGAGAGTGAAAACATGTTCAACTATCTATAAGTTACCTTTATAATATAATAGTAGATCTGAAGTCACAGGTTTGATTTCAGGAACATAAAGCAGTAGAATTGAATTATGACACCTGCTGAATTGTTTGGAAAACCCAGTAGCACTGAATTGTTTGGAAAACCCAGTAGCACTGAAATCTTAGCCAACTGTAAGGTGCAATAGATAGAATGTAGTTGTTCATCAGTAATTTGGAAAATACATTTCTCTGACCTTAAGTATGTCACTTGTCCTGGTACAGGCTTTACCAAAGTGCAGACATGAAAGGTACTTTGGTCTTTGGTGAGGTAGTAGAGAATAGGGCTCAGAAGAATGTGTTTCTCATCAATCTTCTGTTCCAGGAGGAATTAAACCTTAGTTTGCTTTTACTTTTGTTCTGTGTAAGGCAACTCTGAGACGGTGAATCATATGCAGGAGTTTTATTTGGGAGACAATATTAGAAGTGTGGATGGGGCATGGGGAAATGGGCCCAGGTAAACAAGACATCAATAAAGTCATTGACTTACCAAGATTGCTAAATGGGGCTCAAACCTCTGTGACACTCAAGCTTAACCTACTAAGGGATGACAAAGATTGGTATTTAACCACCAACACCCAGATTTCATTGGTTGGGGCCATTCCATGACATTTACCTCCTGACACATTTGCCCTACATTGGGTGTGCATGTAACATCCTAAGTGGTCAGCAGGCACTCTGAGCTGTAAGAAACCATTGCTGTTAGTGGCAGACTATAATGATTACCGAAGATGTCAATATCCTGATCCCTTGACTTTGAAAACATGTTACTTTCTGGGGCAACAGAGACTCACAGATGTGATTAAATGAACTGAGATGGAAAGAGGGACTTGCCTTATACAGGGGAGCCCAAATTAATCACTTGGACTTTACAGCTGGAGAACTATTGCCAGCTATGATCAGTAGATGTGACTATGGAGGAAGGGTCAGTGAGTTGCAGTGTTTTGACACTGAAGTTGGAGAAAGGGTATCATGTGCCAAAAAATGGGAGTAGCCTTTAGAAGATTGAAAGGGCAAAAAATCACATTGTCCCCTAAGGCATTGTTATTTAAGTGAGCTGAAAATGGCTTCTGTGTATTGACCTCTAAGTTGTTTGTGTTCACTATTAAGACTTGTTAGCTCAGGAGCCTGCCCATATCAAACTCATTTTACAATTTCTATTTTTTTAAATAAGCCAAGCAAGCAGATTTCTAGCCAGCTAGAGCTCAACTGCTTTGTATAACTCATGAATCTTTGCCTAGGATCTGCCAACCATTGATAGGCTTGTAATTTATTTTTATTTTTAATTTTTTCCAAAATATATTTTCTTAGTGCATATTAATTTTTAGTACATATTAATCTTACAGAATACTGAGTTTCACTGTTGCATTTTCATACATACCAATAACATTTTGCTGATATCATAACCCCATGACTCTAGAATCTTGTGAGTTTGAAGACCTTGAGGTGATCCTACCCTCTGGAACTCTCTGACCCAGAGCTTCCTCTGTATTGCTGAGCAACATTACCTAGACATTTGAATCCCCATCAGATCTCTATCCTAACAATCTCCTCATCTTCTCTGATTTTGGATAATAGCTTCTCCTTATAATCCTATGAAGGGTCTCTTCTTCCTGCAATCTTGTCTAGTCACTACCAAATTAAATTTGTTACTGCTTCTGGTCATATATTTTTCTTGGATGAACTGAAAATATCTCCATCAACTTTACAAGATCCCAGAAGCAATGTAGCCATTCCAACGCCTCCATTTTAGGCCAGTGTGATCTATGCTGGACTTCTGACCTCAAGAATTGCAGATCAGGGCGCGCACTACTGTGCAGGCTGGCCCTGGGGAATGTGTGCTAACCTGGGACCTTGGCCCATGCAGCCTTGCACTTCCCATGCAACTCCAGCTGCCACTGAGGAAAGCCACGCCACCCTGGGTACGTGGCTCCTGCCCAGCAGATGCCCATAACCAGGACATTTGCTGGCCCCTCGGGGACACACCCTACCTCCTGAACCTAATACTGCTGTAGATCTTCAGCTCCCACCTTTCTCCCAGAACCTTAGACTACAGTGGATTAACTGTGTTAGCTTGAAGGGAGTTTCAGTAACTGCCTCACCCAAACAGAAGATCTCAGCAGGCTCCAGTCAGTGTAGTGAGTATGCCCCTAAAGTAGAGGTGTACAGTGGGTAAATAGGGACAGCAGTAAAGTTCCCTCCAACTAAATGTAAGATCTTGGTGAGTCTGACAAGAGTGTGGGTAACCCTTACCTACACAGAGAAAACATCAGGCAGGGTGAGGAGTGTGCCAATAAGAACTCCCCCAACTTGGAGAAAATCAAAAGGGCTCATGAGACACACAGGCACACAATAGGGACACAGTAGAGCCTCAGCCAACACAAACAATATAGACAGGGAGATTTGATGACCTGGAAGAACCCGAACATAAAGTAATAGCAGGAACTAAAAGTTGACCTACATCAATACTACTAGGCTTGTCAGCCCAGGAACAATATAGAACTCACCCAACAGGCCCTGCAGTAGGAAGTCAGGCGACTGGCCCACCTCTTCATTGAGGGACCCAGCAATTGGACAAATATCAAACTTACATTAGGGAAGATACACACACTAGTGGGATTGAAGAACCAAATGTTAACTCAAAAGGGGAAATGGCAAAAAGAAAAAGCAAAATGCAATCTCAAACATCTAGTCCACCAGGAGCAAGCACAGAAGATACTGAAATAGATAACTTCAAAAGTAACACACCGGAAATCTCTGAAAAGATAGCAAGTGAAAAAAAAAAAACTCCATGAGACTATAGAGGAAATCAAGTTAGAAGTACTTGCCCATGTAAAGGTAGAAATAACAACCTTAGTAAAGGAGTTGCTGAGCACAGCTAAAAAAGAAATAGAGAAAAAAGTACAGGAGCATGAAGAGACTGATTGAAACCTTGAATGAACAATATAGAAAACAAGCAGAATTCATGAACCAAACTGAAAGAAACATCCAAGAAACAAAAAATTCTATTCAAAGCTGGGAAAACTGTTGACATGAAGCTGAGGATAGAATTTCAGAGCTTGAGGACAGGATTGCAATCAGTGATCATGAAAGGGTAGAACATTTAAAAATAACAGAGCAGCATGAAATGACAATCCAGAAGCTTCAAAATGATGACAAGAGTAACAATATAAGATTAATAGGCAACATTGTAGATTCAGGTGTCAATGCAAATGACATAACTAAAATACTCACAGAAGTAATTAGAGAAAATTTCCCAAACATGGGGAAAAATCTGATATACAGGTAAGTGAGGCATATAGAATGCCAAACAGTCACAACCAACATAAATCTACACACAGACATATAATGATTATGATCCCAGACATATAGCATAAAAATAGAATACTAAAAGCTGTTAGAGAAAAGACACAAGTCACATATCAAAGAAAGCCCATTAGAATCACAGCAGACTTTTCAGCACAAACCCTTAAGAGAAGAAGAGCTTGGAGTGAGGTATTTCAAGCCCTGAAAGAAAACAACTTTCAACCCAGACTGATGTACCAGCAAGCCTTTCATACAAATTTAATGGAGAAACAAGATACTTCCATGACAAACAACAACTGAAGAAATTCACATCCACCAAACCAACCCCAGAAAGAGTCTTAAAAGACATCCTAGATAGAGATAAAAATGACCACAATCCCCAGAACAACAACAAAAAGAAACCAACAGGTAGGACAAGCAATTAAACATGAGGGAAAAGCAGAAAGTAAAAAATTGGAACATAACATAGCAAAGTCGAGCCAGTACCTATCACTGATACTCATCAATGTAAATGGCCTCAATTCAACTATCAAAAGAAATAGGTGGAAAGAATGGATCAAGAAACAGGATCCCACAATATGCTGTATACAAGAAACACATCTGACCCAAAAAGAAACTCATAGATTAAAAGTCAAAAGATGGAAAACAGTATTTCATGCAATAGGAACCCAGAAAAAAGCAGGGATAGCTGGTCTGTTTGCAGACAACGTGAACTTCAAACCTAAATTAATTAAAAGTGACAAATAAGGTCACTACATACTCATTAGTGGAAAAATTCAAGAGGAAGAACTAACAATTGTAAATATATATGCACCAAATACAGGCACACCCAACAATATATGACAGATATCAATGGCCATGAAAAACCAAATACACAAGAACACAATTATAATAGAGGACCTTAACAGCCTATTGTCACAAAGAGATAGATCAACTAGACAGTCAGCAAAGAAACAATAGAACTGAATCATACCTGCGAGCAATTGAACTTAGTAGATGTTTACAAAGTGTTCCACCCAACCACATCAGAATGCACATTCTTCTCACCTATGAATGGGACATTCTCCAAAATAGATCATATATTACCCCATAAAACATTATTAAGTAACTGCCTAGGTATTGAAATGATCCTATGCATAATATCTGACCATAGCCCACTGAAGCTGGAAATTAATGGCAAAAGAAATTGAAAAACTGGTATGAATACATGGAAATTAAATAACAACCTTTTAAACAACTACTGGGCTACAGATGAAATTAAAGAATAAATAAAGCAGTACCTACAATTCAATAAAAATGCAGAAACATCAATCTGTAATCTGTGGGATGCAATGAAAGTGGTCTTAAGAAGGAAATATATAGCAATAAATTGTCATATTAAGATAAAAGAATAAGCACAGATAAAAAAACCTAATGCTTCATCTCAGGCTTCTAGAAAAAGAAGAGCAAGTTAAACCCAAAGCTCAAAGAAGGGAGGAAATAGTAAAGATTAGAGCTGATATCAATTTCATTGAAACTAAAAATCTATACCACAATTAATGAATCAAAAAGCTGGCTTTTTGAGAAAATAAATAAAATTGACAAACCTCTAGCTAGCCTTATAAAGAAAAAGAAAGAAAAAAACCCCCAAATTCATGCAATAAAGACTGAAAAGGGGGAAATTACTGCAGATCCCATGGAAATTCAAAAGATCATGAATACCTACTTTGAAAATCTCTACTCACATAGTGAGGAAAAACAGAGGAAATGGACAGATTTCTAGGAACATAAGAACTGCCAAAGCTCAACCAAGAAGATATAGCAATTTTGAATAACTATCAGCTATTGAAATTGAAAATGTAATTAAAAACTTACCAACAAAGAAAAGCTCAGGTCCTGATGGATTCTACAAGAAATTTACAAGAAATTCTACAAGAAATTCTACAAGAAATTCAGAGAAGATTTGATGCCAACACTCCTTAAAGTCTTCAATGAAACTGAAAAGGGAGCAATCCTCCCTAAATCATTCCTGGAGGCAAGTATTACTATGATAACAAAACCAAAGAAAGACCCAACCAAAAAGGAGAACTATAGACCAATCTCACTAATGAACATTGATGCAAAGATTCTCAATAAAATACTGGAAAATAGAATGCAGCAAATCATCAAGAAGATTATACATCATGAACAAGTGGGATTCATTCCAGGAATGCAGGGATGGTTTGACATACACAAATCAATAAATCTAATACACCACACCACATCAATAGAGCCAAAAACACAAACCACATGGTCATCTCAATAGATGCAGAAATAGCTTTCAATAAATTCCAACACATGTTCATGATAAAAAACCTGCAAAAATTTGGAATACACGATGTCTACCTCCATCTTATAAAGGCCATCTATGACAAACCAATAGCCAACATTCTACTAAATGGACAAAAACTGAAAGCTTTCATTTTAAAATCAGGAACAAGACAAGGATGTCCACTATCACCACTCCTTTTCAATATAGTTCTGGAAACACTAACCCGGGCAATCAGACAAGAGAGAGAAATAAAAGGAATAAAGATAGGAAAGCAAAAAGTTAAATTATCACTATTTGCAGATGACATGGTACTCTATATAGAAGACCCAAAAAACTCCATTAAAAGACTACTAGAGGTGATCAACAAATTCAGCAGAATAGCTGGACACAAAGTCAATGCTCAGATATCAACTGCATTTCTGTATGCAAACAAAAAACTCACCAAGAGAGAAATTGTGGAAATAATCCGCCTTCACAGTAGCATCTAAAAAAATGAAATACTTAAGAATCAACTGAACTAAAAATGTAAAAAATCCTATATGCTGAAAACTATGCTACACTAAACCAGAAGAATGAAGAGGATAATAGAAAATGGAAGAATATTCCTTGCTCTTGGCTAGGAAGAACCAACATTGTAAAAATGGCCATACTCCCAAAGCTGTTATACAGATTTAACGCAGTCCCAATCAAAATACCATTAGCACACCTCACTGATCTAGAGAAAACACTCCTAAAATTCATTTGAAAACAGAAGAAACCTAGAATACCAAAGGCAATTCTGGGCAACAAAGGCAAGGCGGGTGGCATCTCAATTCCTGTCTTGAAATTATACTACCAAGCCATAGTGATAAAATCATCATGGTACTGGCAAAGAAATAGACCTGAGGATCAATGGAACAGATGAGAAGGTTAAAATACAACTACAAAGACACTCAGCCACCTTATATTTGACAAAGCGCTAAACATGTTACTAAATTTTTTTATTGGATCATTGAACAGACCTGTTTGCAGTCTCACTGTTTGAATGTCTACTTTGTATGTTTTGAGTTTGCAACTTGAACAACTATTTCCAAGAGGACAATATGTAATTTTTCAACTAATGATTTCTTACTGTTTATTTTTTTGAAATTCTGTATTATTTCTACGCTTTTTCTGTTTTGTTTTTTTCTCTTTAAATAAAATAAAAATAAAAATAAATGTAAAAGAAAGAATTGCAGATCATATATTTGTCTTTTTTAAGACAATAAGTTTGTGGTGATTTGTTGCCACAAGAAAAAAACATTTGTTACTGTAAATAATTCAAACCACAAAGCCTTTTCTTATTTACAGTAGTTTAAGACAAATTTTGCTAAAGTCATAGTTGTGTCCCACATTTGGAAAACTTGTTGCAGCAGAATTACCATAAAAAAGTAACATAATGATCTGTGCTCATAAGGAGGAGCTTTTACATAAGTATAAATTAATTATAAACTAATACTGTTTTTAAATAGAATTGCTGAAGTGGCATTTTCATGATCTTGTGCCTTATTCCAATCTCATCCTTTCTATACTGTGGTATCTCTATAGTTGCAGCCTATGAGTAGCATTCCACTATGTTGAAAACCTTTTGGTATCTCCTACTTCATGAGCCACAGAAGTCTATCTTCCTCCAAAGTCCCATGATCCCAGCACTTTGCTGGACCCAGTTCTTTATGCTGTGTTGAAAGCACCACATTGTTGGCGACTCCTTTGTAGGTCCTTTTCCTTTGTCCCTGACATGGTGTTGCTGGCAGGGCTTTGTCCTCAGCTTCCTGTTTTTCCTTACCTTTCCTGTACTGCCCCTTTCTGCCATTTCTCACTCCTTCTCTGAGCCATCCCTTTCCCTCTTGGCCCCTTTCCCTCTCCTTCTATTCTCATTCTCATCTATGTGTAAACCTCCGTCTATATTCTGGGGCCACCTAACCCACTACTTTCCTGAGCAGTGGTTTGTCTCATGGATAGCTCCACCTCCATGTTTCAAATTTCATTGTATTGTACACTGAACTTAATACCTGCCTTTCATCTCCCAACTCTTACCTCTGTTCTGTAATACCACAATCTCTCTCTTGATAAAGCCATACTTCTAGAAGGCATCTTAGAGTTGTTCCTCATTTCATTTCATGTCTTCAATTATTATATGTCCCATTGGTTTTGCTTTATTATTTTTCTAAACATCATTTAACTTTTTGTTACCTTTCAGGGCCTTATCATCTCTGATTTTCATTGCAAGAAAACCTTTGTGTTGTTTTTCTACTCCAGTACTGCTCTATTTGAAGCATTCTCTGCAGTGCCTAACTGGCTTAATTTTCCATAATACAAATCTTACCATACCATCTCCCTACTTCAAAACCCTTAATATCTCCCTGTTGCCTTCAAAGGAAATCCAGCCTTCTCTGCCTAGCACCTACTCAAGTCTCCATTCTCCTATTTTGGTACTCATACCCGAGGCACCCAAGGTATGGCTTGGTACCAGTCTTAGTGTTTTCTAGAAGACCCTGAAATAGAGATATGGGTGCAAGTGGCTTATCTAGGATATGTATCAGGAAGCACTAATCGACGTAGGGGAATAACCCAGGACAAGGAAAAAACCAATTTAGGGTGCACTGGTAAACAGGTTTTACTGTGGCCTAATGAGCCCAGTCCCACCAATATATATTAATCCTCAGAGGAACAACAGAATTAGGCTATTTATCTTTAGTCCTCCACTTGTAGAGCTGTTTCTTGAGTGTTAAGCCCTCATCATTTTCAACCTGCTTTGCAAAACTTGAGTATGCTGCTGGAACCTGAGTAAGATATCCCCTCTCTCCCCACACCACAGCAGAGCAGTAGGGAGCCATTGGAATATATAGACATAATGAGCAGCACAGGAATATAGTTGCTACATAAAGAGTGCCTATAAGAGAGCCTCTCTACCATACTTCCATATGGCTTCTATCATCAAGCATGTCATATGTACATAGAAAAGATGATCATTAATCTATGTTTCCCTGAACTGTAAATATCACAAGGATAGACTTTATTTGACTTTGTGAATGGCTCATAGCAGGTTTACAATACATTTACAGTGAGTATGTATATCAATGAATAGATAAATAAATAAAATGATATAATCTGAAGATAGATTGAGAGTAAAGGAAATCGGAAATCAAGCAGAGCAAAAAATAAAGAAAAAGAAAGACAGAAAAACATTATCAGGTAAGAAGGAAAGTAGTAAAGAAAATAGGTATAATGGAAAATAGCCTGAAAGAATCAGAGGGAGACACTAAAAAAAAGGTTTCATTTGTAAAGCTACTTCTACAAATAACTTTGCATCTTGTAAAAGAGAATTCCATATTACAAGCCCTAACATAACAGTCTGTCATAATACCTAACAAAATGAAAATACTTGGAAGAACATGCCTTAAAACACAAGTCTCATGCTCCTGGTAATGTGGAGATTACAAAATAAAATGACATTTATTTATTCTGGATGACTTTTACAACTAAGTCTACATTCCTAATCTGTGCAGGTCTGTTGAAGCCTGATCTAAATTCTTCAACCTTTAAGTTAACAACAAACAGGCTTTTTGCCTCCCTGAGGAAGTCATTACAAGCTTTTCAACACCATACTTGTTAGAGAAACAGTTGTTACCTTAATTAATGATCTATGAAATCGCCTTTAAACAGCTTGTGTAAACAGGTGGTAGAATATGGAAAATTGTAAATGATAAAAGAGAACACACCATTTCACTAGATTCTTCTTGAAATGAAGAAAATAATATACAATTATGGGATTTCATTTCCAAAAATAGAGTAAAAGGGAACCTGTAAGGATTTAGAATCTTAATAAATCTTTTACAAAGTACCTTGTTTTCTATTTATTAATCTTCCAGTGGCTGGTTTCCAAATGTGGAATAAACCCTTAGGGTTAATGTCTTTCCTTGACTGTAGCTAAGGCATGAAGCATTGCTTCATGTTGAGTCTTCTCTGGAGTGTCACTTGTCATCCTGTATTTGTTATAAAAGTGAAATCTCAGGTCCTGTCCTGACCTAATAAATCATATCTTGCAGGCTGAGGATCAGGAATCTGGGGTTTACCTAGGCCTATAAATGATTCTCACGTGTACCAAATTTTGAAATGCCATGGCCAATAGAAGGGTAATCAAGGTATGGTCTGTATGACAGCACCAGTCTGTGAACTTTTTGTTTTGGTCTGCAACTGTAAAAGTGTGGTTTTCATAGATTTTTCTCAATTCCTGGCTATTCCAGGATAATCTAAGGAGTAAGACCTCCTATATGAGGATCTCAGTTTTAGTAACAAATGAAATTTAATGGTTTCCATTAGATTTATTTTAGAATGGATAAAACCACTGTAGGTTAACACTGTCCTACTACGTTCCCTTTCTGATTCTTCCCATTTCTCTGTTGTTTAAGTACTATGGAGTAAAACCACAAACTTATCATTTCATTCGTATGTTTGTAGGGGTGTCTCTAGGAAGACAGAAACATATTTTCAAGCCCAAGGAGGATGAACACTAGTCTAACTGAAGAGTTTCTGAGGCACTGACTGAATTATACTTTGTAGAGGTGAAGCTTCATGGATTTAAATAATCCATTTTTAGAAGACCAGTGGTATTGGGTCCTATTAAAACTGGAAGACCTAAGACTCTTGGAACATTGGAGAGGAAGTAGGCAATGTAGGGCTTCAACACTTAAAACACTGGGATAAGGGGCTTCTTTTAAGGTATTCTCTTACATGGGACATTTCATTAGGGTTTTTAGGTTAAAGCCTGGTTAAAAAAATAAAAGTAGTTCCCTGTAGTTAAAGCAGTTCAATGTTTATTTATCTTTTATGACTTAATGGGAAGATGATTAGTTGAGAGAAGCATTCATGTACTTCTAGGTAAAATGTCCTAAATATTACTTTTCAATCCCATTTCAGTTATATATCCTTCCATAAGACACATAGGTAGGAAGTGATACATGTTATGAAAAGAAACAAACCAGGTATTGGATCAGGAGGTGATCTTTTGGGAGTAAACACTTTAGTTATGATTTCCAAGTTGGAGAAAAGAGAGGAGAAATAAAACTATATAAAACTGATTACTGAATTCTCATTTTCTCAAATTACTGTCATCTAAGACATTTTGATTAATGTTGAACATTCTTATTTAATCAGCTTAAGAGGCCATATATTTTCTTAGAAGTGGGGGCTGTGTGTTAAATAGTCTAAAACAGTGCATTGTTATCATTCTTTTTAAAAGACAGGTTGTCATTAGGTGCGCTCAAAACCATAACCACATTCTCAGGCAGCTACAATTTCATTTTAGTCACTGAGAATAAATAAAGAAGCCATGACTCTCTAGGTAACTGGAGGCATCTAAAATGAAGCATAAAGCCAGAAATAGTGTACAGGCAGGTGAGACCTTAAAGTCTGTATAGTAGAGTTGTTCACACATTGTGTAAATACTTTGAATTGGAGCAGGAGAAATAACATAAAAATAGTGTTTTACCACATAGACCTAGCGTGTCTCCAACTAATATAGTGGGTTTGGCCAATTCTGTCAGTAAAGATCTGGGTATGATTGTTTCTGAGAGACTACCTTGATAAAATAGATAGTGGCTGCTTTGTGAAATGTAGAAGACATAATCAAAGCAAATATATGCAGTTGCAAATTGCCTGGCCCCTCTTTGAAATGACCCTATTTCATAATTTGATTGTTCAATAAACACCAGACACTCTTCTCATGCTTGCAAATGTAATTTCAGGTACTCTCTCAGTAGATCATCCTTAAATAAATCTTATTCCCATTGTCTCTTTGGGAAATAATTCGTTCTTGTTTGATTCTAAAACAATCAATGTGTATCATGTTTCAGAGATCAGTTTGCCAGTGTAAAATTAAACAAGTGATGTTTAGCATTGTGAATATGGAACATTTTAAAATCATGATTTGTTTGCATTTTTTTTTGTTTTTAACAGCCTACAACTAACTAGGTTTTGTGATAATTAATTTAATAGTTCATGACTAGCTGGGTCTGAATGAGTAGAAATAAAATAGCCTGGGGTGAAAATACAGGGCATGCTAAAAGTTCCACTATTCAAGATAAATGATAGTTTAATGCAATATTTAAAAATAATTATTAATGCAAAAATTAATGGTGAATAAGTTATCAAACTTTTAAATAAAAACAGGATCTGACCCTGTACTTGTCTGACTCTCCTCACTTACCACACCTGGCCCCTCTTTGAAATGACCCCATTTCATAATTTGATTGTTCAATAAACACCAGGTACTCTTCTCATGCTTGCAAATGTAATCCACTAGCATTTGGTCCTAATCCACTAGTATTTTTAAAAACAGCATAGAAAGTATTAGAGTTCATTAGAAATATTTTCATTGTGTATGTTGTACTGGGTTATGAAAACCCAAAATCTACACTGAATAGGGCATGCACAATTTTTAAGATCAAAGACTCTGGGGACTGGTTTCCTGTGTGGCTTTAGGTGCTTTACTTAACCTCTTGTTTTTAGTTTCCCCATCTGTAACCTGGGACAAAAACGCTACATTATTGGTAAGATGGTAACTTAATTTATCTGAATGAGGACAGTCATTTTAGTAGAAAAGTGACATTAACAGACATTACAGCATTAAATAAACTTATCAAACTATAAGACAATTATAGATTCATATCATGTAAAAAATGACAGAAGTATTCAACCCTGAGCATTCAGATGCTTAAGAGCAATACTGTACAACTTCTAGTTTTTGTTTGTTTCATGTTCATGGAACCTATGATTTTCCGTGTTTTCCACTGATCTCATGAAGAGATGGCCTGGTGGCTTCCTGGACTTTCCATGGCAAGCCATTGACCAAGCTGGCATTCAAGTGGCCAATAGGAGCACCAGTGCCCCATCTCTGCCAAAGACCAAAAGAATCATCTATCCCTAACATTTTGTATGCAAGTACATTTCATTTTATGAGTAAGCGCCCTGCAAACTATCCTGGAAACAGAGTATTAGGTAACATTACCTCTGGGAAGCATCAACAAAGAGACCAGAGTTCATGATTTTTTTTAAGCTTTCACCACATGTTAAAGTTAAAACTCATTTACTGTATGGAATAGCTTGTATATAGATATCCCCAAAAACCTGATGTGGTCATAGGTGGGGAGTTTCAAAGATGGCTGGAGTAGTATGTCTGAATGTAGATTAAAGGTGTGACACTGGGATTAAAAATGTGGATAATGGAAGCCCCACCCTGGGTGTGGGTGGCCCCAGTCAATAGGCTTGAAGCCTGGATTTCATAGAAAGGGAAAAACAGAAGTCAGGCTGCTGCTTGCTGCCTTCTTCCTACAATGCCATGGACTATTTCTCTTCCTTGATGCCCCTCTGCCATTGGAGCAGCTTTCTTGAAGCCAGCTGACTATGACCTGAAATCTCTACATGCTGTGAACTAAAATAAGCCTTTCCTCCTTTCACTTGTGGGTGTTGGGTATTTTGTCTCAGCAATGAGAAAAATAACTAAGGCACTGCATATGCATTAACCCACACTAGGGAGATCACACCAAAACAGAAGCCAGATGTATAGAGTGGAAGTCAACAAAACCCATTTTTCTTTTTTGGTACTGAAGATTGAACCATAGGCCTTTGCATCTGTCATTCAAAGTGACATATGGAGGGCCAGTAATGTGGGCAGTAAGATTTTACCAACTATCAAGGAATATAGAAATGTAGAGTTTATTGATACACTGCAAGAGAGCCATGCACAAGTTCCATGAGGCTGTCCCTTAGACTGAGAGGCTGGGGTTTTTATAAGGGATTGACAATGTAGTAAAGTGTCTCAATTAGCAAATGTATATATATTAGAAATGCATTTTCCAAGGAATCCTTTTCCTTCTTAATCTTTCAGGAAGACCTGCATTGTATCCAAAGTTGTACATCTAAGTTGCAAATTGGCAGAGTCATTTACTTTGGCCTCACAGAAGTTCACTTCTCACTGGAAGGAATATTTTTTATCTCATGCTGGTTTGGGTCAGTGTTAGTGTATTATCTCATTACTGTTTAGGAGTATTCGGCAGAATTGCTTTAATGGTGGAGTTTTGTCAGCACTGAGCTACACACCCAACTCTGTCTTAAATTTTTTAAAATTTTGAGGTAGGGTCTTACTAAACACTAAATTGCCCAATCTGGGCCCAAACTTGTGATCCTCCTTCCTGGCATGGTGCCACCACATCCAGCAAGTTTATTTTAATGAAATTTTTAATAAAAATATTTTGTTTAAAATGAAGAACCTGGGACAAGTACTAAATCACACAAGTTACTGGTATAAAACAGGATTTTCCTACATGAAGTAGGCTATGTCTGTATAATTGCACTATTCCCAGAATTGTAGTGGAGATTAAGTAAGTGCTATATATAATGTGTTGAAAACAGTACTTGGCATGTAGTAAACCCTCAATGAAAGTTTCTGCTGCCATTTGTTTCTTACCATGGTTCAGCCTCTAAAAATTTCAAAATCTCTGCCTTTCCTTAGGGACAAATAATTTAGAAATGACTTTTTCTTTTTTCTTTTATCAGTGATAATTAGGAGCCTTGACTGCAAAGGACAAGCATGATTTGTTTTGCTCCTTCCTTCCCACTACCCAATTCATAACCTGAGTCATTCAACTTAGTGTTTTAAATATTAATTTTGAGATCTCCAACCTCAAGAAAATTTCAAAGTAAAGCATGCGTATTTACCTTTGTCAGTAGTTAAAAAATAAACAAAGCAGTGACTCTGTCAACTAGTATCTCTAAGAACTCTTTTGTAATCTTAAGTATTTTTGTTTCTCACTGTAGCACCCATTTCTTCTCTTTCCTCCAACTTAGCTCCTTTGATATGTCTGAAGTTCTGGTCAGTAATTTCACTATTAATTTCCTTTATAGCCGCTGTTGTCTACTAGCACCTAACCACAGTCTCTTATTAGTTGATGACTTGAGCCCCTACATGCCTCTTGACTCAACACTCTCAGTAATATCACCCTTTCAGAGAGAGGAGGTGCAATATCTATATAGTTTATTGATCTCATCCTAGGCCTCTCTATTTCTGGGCTACCTGTCGTTACTTTTTCCTCCTTCCAACCTTAGTCATATACTCATACCATCATAACCTTTTGTTTTCTGTGAAGAGCCAGCGTCTCCTTCATGTTCTTCTTCATCTACCTTAGGGTTTCTGGTTCTCATTATGACCACTCCCTTGTGAACCCCCTTAATTCTGTTTTTCTCTCTTTCATACTTCCTGCCTTCCATTTTTCCTCCAACTCTATCATACTCTTTGTCCTCTTTCAACTTTCTTACTAACAAAACTATAATTGTGGTTAACTGGATTTATACTTAGGTACCTGAATCTGACTCTGAAGGGTTGCTGGTGTTAAGTACTCACTTGCTTGCTGATTCTTCAGACTATAAATTCATAAATTCCATGTGGGCACATCACAGTCTTTATCTCAGTATTCTCACATCTCACATCTCAGTATTCTCACAGTATTCTCAGTATTCTGACATCTATCTTAGGGTTCTGGTTTTGTAACTGTAAAACTTCTATTTAATACATATACATTTTCCCTCAAGCTTTCTACAGTCCTTTCCACAGTAAGACTCAGCTGATTAGTTGGAAGGTCCTACATTTTACATATAAAACTGATCAACTAACTGGCAACTATAGTCATATTCCATTTTGGCTGTACAGTGGTGAAGCACATGGACTCTGGAGACAAATTTTATTTACAATTCTGCTATGCCAATTCTTGGCTCAGGAGCATGGACAAATTATATAATGTTTCTGTGTTTTAGTGTCTTCATCAATGAATTGTCAATAATTTAAGCCTTTAAAGTGAATGTAATATTTGTCTTATATGACACCAACTTTTTTGAACTGGATTTTATTCTTTCTCACTTTCTCAAGGCATTTGTTCTTGAAATTATGCTCTGCTTTCTTTGAAGTATTAATATCTTCTTTTTCACTTCATCAAACATGTTCTTTCTTCTTTTATATTGGAAAAATCCTTCCATGAACAAGTATTCTCTTCCATACCACCTTCTGTGCTCCCCTACCCAGCAGAAGCAATTGCAAGTGATATCTAAGGTCAATCAGTTTCCTTTATTCTTTTTTCTGTTCTCTAGACAGGCTCTAGACAGGCTTCCTAAATGATAGAATGCTCCATTCTCAGAGGCTTTTGATTTCCATTATCTCAGTGGGTGATTTCACTCAGTTTACAAATCTAAAATATTTGCTTGATGGTCACTCCCAAATATATTTCTAGATTTTCTTACCCACACAAGCACGTACATCTATCTAATTACTTGCCAGATATCTCATAGGCATCTAAACTTTTCAGGGTAAAAATGTGATTCCAGAATTCTACCCTAAATCTAGCTCTCACAATAATCCCCATCTTAATAAAAGGTAACACAAACTAATCAATCGCTTAAACCAAAAATTTGTGAATTATAGTCAATTTCTTTCTTTTGCTTACCACCTCATATCAAAGAATCAGAATGACCAATTGGTTTTACTTTCAAAGCATAACCATTAAATATACATTTCATTAAAGAACTGCATTTTGCCTGTGCTGTTTAACAATGTATTCTAAAGATTGATGGTCCTTGGCACATTCTAGTAGGAAACAAGTAAACATCTGTGGAATGAATCCTGAATCTGACCATTTCCTTCCATACTTATGACCAATGGCTTAGCCTAAACCAATACTGTGTCTTACCTATATTTCTGTTATAGCCCCTAACCTATCTGCTGCTACTCTTGACTATAGGCTAAATAGCCTATTTGTAATGTTAAAACTACTGAAGATATTCTATTCAGTTAGAATAAAATAAAATCTTTTATACTTACCTGAAATCCCTCACAAGAACCATAATTAGCTATTGCTCTTATATAATATTTACTTCTTTATGTTTCTCATTCTCTACTGTATTCCCAGAATACCCTGGTTTAGCATAATAGTTATTCAATAAATTAATGAATGAATATATTTTTATTGTTTTTTTTTGAGACAGGGTTTCACTATGCAGTCCAGGCAGGCCTTAGAGTAGCTATGTAGCCCAGGCTGGCCTCAAACTTGTGGCGATTCTCCTGCCTCAGCCTCCCAGATGCTGGGATTAAAGGCATGCACCACCATGCATGGTGTGAATGCATATGTTTATGATGTATGAGTGATCTGTTAATGCCAAGGAGTAAGTATATTCAGAATTTTTTTTTACCCCACATCTCCCCTTAAAGCTAAATTTTCAAGTAGTTTATACTTGCTTTCTATACAACCTCACCTACCATTTCATTTCTAAAGTTCTATACTCTGATTTCTACGAAAGTACTGAACTGAACATATTCATGGCCAGGTGGTAAAATCAGTGAATTGATTCCATTTCATTAATTTTTGCTCTTTGGATATTTTTCTAGTTTTTCTGCTTTCTACACTCTTTGGGTTGAATTGCTAATTTCTCATCTCATCTTCATGAGATATGCATAGATAACTGATTTTCAGCCTTCTATTTGTTTGAAATAGATACTCAAAAATATGCATTGTTCACTCTCTGGCTGAAGTTCAGTCTTTATGTTTTATTATGTATAATTTATTTTTCATTTGAAATTCATTTAATTGACATTGTGGATTATTTTTATATTGAATTATTTTAAAGTTAATGGGTATTTTTCTAGTTATTTTATTGTTGAATTTTAATTTAATTGTATGCAGATATTCAGATTATATATTCTGTGATTTCAGCCCTTTGATATTTGTTGTGACTTACTTTATGCAATAATTCATGGTAAACTTATTGAAACATTTCTTCTGCATTTGAGAAGTATATGTTTTTCATATTTATAGGGACAGTGAGTTCTATTGTTAAATGTTTTATACCCTTGCTGATCTTTTTGTCTGCTTTTTTCAGTTAGTTACTAATAGAGGTATTTTAAAATCCCTCACTATGACAGTGGGTATATTTCTTCCTTATATTTTTTAATTTAACCTTGTACATTCTAGGCCATATTATTGGTTTCACAGATATCTATAATTATTAAATCCCATATTGAAATGATCCTTTTAATTATCAAATATTTATTTCTAATAACAGTTTTCTAAAAGTCTATTTTCATTAATGTTAATACTGCTAAACTGGCTCTATTTAGTTAACATTTGATTTGAGTTGGATTTTATTTACTTTTTTATTTCATCTGACAGCCTTTGTTTTTAATTAGCATGCTTAGTCTATTTTACTTTATACTATTTACTGATATATTAGGTTCAATTTTTTCTAGTGTTGAATGGCTATTTTTTGTCATGACAGATATTATTAATCATTCATAGAACTGGTCCCCACAGAGCTCAGATACAACCTAATAATACTCTCTCCACACCATTCCAGAAACATGTTACTAGTGATTCAGAACTAAGAAGCAAAACAAAACTCATTTCCCATCTGTGGTCTAGGAAAGCATACAGTAAACCAATATAGTGATTCTTAAATTTATCTCATTATAAGAATCACCTAGAGCATTCAAGAGTACAGATTTTTGCATTCTACCTCAAACCTTATGAATCAGTGTCTTCAGGGGAGTTCACTGAGAATTTGTGGTTTTCCACAAGAATCCTATGTGGGAAGAGTCTTATTATAGGGGGAAAACTGAGGAGTATTAGAGCCCAAGAAGGGTTGTTGACTTAAGGATCCTGCTGGTGGTTGGACCATGAGTTGTTTCAACTGTTCTACTTATGTGCTGAAATACCATCACAATTTAATATTTTCTCGGTAGCACAAGTGCCCTTAAAGTGTTCCACTGTGTGTAGGTCCTATGGATGGACTGAAGAAATGGTTAGTACCAAAAAGGAGGTAGGAAGGAGAAAATTGCTATAGGTCCAATATTAAAAGATAATGCACAACCAAAAGGATATATGTGCATATTAGTTTGTTGTCCTTAGGCTGCTAGGGGACAGAATGTTCTAAAATATAGCAGTGAATTAGAGGCAGGGCAGGCAGCTGGATATATTTATCTTTTTTAGAGTATGTACAGGAAATATTTTGGAAGATGCAGTTAGGGCTCAGGGAGCTCACATCTGTAAACCCCTCAATGTAAGCAATATCTAACAGCAAACCTATAGCTTTACATCTAGAGATTTGAAAGCATTTAGTTTGACAGTGAAATATTTTTGGGTTTGCTCCAACAGTATCATTTAATTGTGGCTTTAGCAGGTTTAATTTATCAAATTTTGGAGAGACAGATTTTTGGAAAATCTCATCTATTGTGTGTAAAATTTTAGTTTTGTTGTCTAACAACATTATTATAGAGGTAACATTCTCTATATCAAAGGATATATTTCTATACCAGAGTTTGAAACAGAAAATAGATGCAAGAATTCTGATATTATATATGGGATTGGGTTATAAATCAAAGCAGTAATTTAAAAATATGCCCCCACACTGGAATTGCCATGCAACTACAAGATACCTGTTGTGTCACATCTTGAAATTGGGATTTAATTGGTTGATGTGGCCAAAGTTTGGGATTTTTGAAAAATCTAAAATGCAAACAAGTTTGGGAACTCCTAAACTGGAAATCTTAACTTTATGTTTCAAATTTCAAGTCTCTGGATGGTGCAAAGCTTAAGTTTCTGCATTAAAGTTTAAATCAAAATAATGAGATTGGTCTAGATTTATCAAGTTGTAGTCTATATAAATACGGCATTATTTGCATAAAACTGGAGCAAATGATGAAAAAGTCAATCAAATCAGTTATATGCACACACAATATTCAATCAAATCAGTTATATGCACACACAGTCAGTATTCAAAATAAGATTTTAAGTAATTTTTCATGTTGAGTTTTCATATCCAGTTGCTAGATGAAATACAGAAAGCCCTATAAAATTTGAATTTCATATAAACAAATAATATTTTAGCTTAAACACATCCCATGCACTATTTGGGACATACTTATACTAAATATTGCTTCATATCTATCTAAAATTCAAGTTTACATACATGCTTTCTATTTTTATTTGATTCACTGAACAATTGTGCCCCAAATTTTAAGGGAATGACATGAACCATAATTAAATGTGCTAGGAAAAATCATAACAAAAATTAACTTCAACTTCTTGCTCATTCTATGTTCTTCTCTTTTCTAAGATACATTCATTGCCTGTTAATCTCTACATGTTTTTTTTTCGGTATTGGGGATCAAACGTTGGTTTTTTTCGGTACCAGGGATCAAACTCATGACCTTTTGCATGACAGGCAGGTGCTTACACTGCTGAGCTAAATCCCCAGCTCTACATGACTTTGTATTGAGGGCTAATTGTACCTTATTCTGCCTCTTCTGTCTTCTTCGGAGGCGCAGGAACTCTTTGTGTTGCCTGGAGACAAAGTTCACTGCTGCATATTCCAGTAAGGCTGCAAACACAAACAGAAGGCACACAGCCATCCAGATGTCAATCGCTTTTACGTAGGAGACCTGGAGGCGAGGAAGAGGGAAGAGAGAAGGGAAGGTGCGGGAGAGAGAGACAGAAAGAGAGAGACAAACTATGAGGCAATGATACTATGAAACTATGAAAGCTTTCAGGGAAACTAGATTCATAATAGTGTGAATAGCAGAATAACCTCATTTTTTTGATCAAGAAATTTTTAGCCTTTCCTTAAGAAAGTATGTAAATTATTGTGACTAGTGCTATAATAAACAATTTAAATGTCCATCAGTGGAGGAATATGTAAAGAAAATGTGACAATGGAATCCTATTCAGCCATAAAAAGATGGACTTCTGTTACTTGCATCAACATGAATATAACTGGAGGACATTATGTTCAGTGAAATAAGTCAGGCACAGATGGACAAACACCACATGATCTCCTTCATATACAAAATTGTAAAAACTTGATTTTGTATAGGTTGAGAGTATAATTGTGGTTATTCAAGACTGGGAAAGTGGAAGATATTGGTGAAATGTGGGTAATGGATATGATGTTATAGCAAGAAGGAATAAATTCTGATGTGCTGTGGCACAGAAGGTGAATAAAATTAACAATAACACATATACTTAATGTATTAAATAGAGGAAAAGACTTTGAATGAACTTTACATAGAGAATGATAAAAATTTAATGTCATAGATATGCTAATCACCCTGAAGTGATCATTATTCAATATACACATGAATTTAACATCTCATTGAGAGGTGGGGATATAGTTTAGTGGTAGAGCACATACTTAGTGTTTGTGTGGCCCTGAGTTTAATTTCCTGCACCATAAGGAAGCCCTAAAATATCAAATTGGACCTCATAAGTATGTACAAATATTATGTGTTAATCAAAAAATTAAAAGATTATAACATTAAAAATGTATTAGTTCTTCTGAGAAGATTTTGGACAGAGCAGTGACAGTCACAAGCCTTCTTGCCTCTTTTTGTCCATCTCTTTCAGCATAATCCCTAGCTCAAGTAGCTTCATCCTTGAGACAGCTCCAAAGATAATAACATTTCCCTAATGAGAATGGATTTTTAAGTCTTCTTACCACAAAAAATATGTATGAGGTAATGCATATATTAAACAATTCAATTTAGCCATTACACAATGTGTAGATATATTAATATACCATGGTGTATTTTTTCTATTAAAATTCAAAGATTTCTTTCATGAAAAAACAGCAAAATTTTGAGAATAAAATAGCGTGGTTACTATTATAAAAACTCCCTTTTAATTTTTCTAACAGTTAAAATCCAGTATCTTTAGAATAATTCTAAAACATGAATGAGAAATAAGCTATATATTGGCCTTATGCCTTTCAAAAACCAATTTGTAATTTCTGTTAATGTATTGATCCTAACTGACATGAAAATGACTCTAAATGCTTTAAACTCTGAGTTCAAAAATATTCAACTGAATTACAACATCAAGCCTTCCAGACTTGGGAAAGTATCTGGTTGAAAAGGAAATTTTTGTTACCCATCAGTGGCTGGTTAAGTGTTTAGTAGCTCTTATAGTTTGACAAAACAAATACTGAAGGTCAATTATTTTTATTTGCAATGGGAAAATGTACCTCATCTCGCTGAATTTATAATTATTCAATTAAGGGGAAAATAAATAAACAAAGTTGTAACATTGGATACCACACCTCAAAAGACACATCAACTTTCCAGCTATATATATACTATTCAATTCTAACTTTATATAGGATTTTTAAAATAGTTGTCCCTAATGTCAGCCATCATATTTATTATACATGTGTTAATTTTTTAACTCTTTTTTCTTTGAGACAGGGTATTTTGCTATATATTCAGGCAGGCCTTGAACTCACTATGTAGCCCAGTATAGTAGTGATCTTTCTGCCTCAGCCTCCTGAGTGCTGGGATCACAGCACACAGCATGCACCACTATTCCTGGATTAATTTTTTAACTATTAAAACAACTGTATTATCCTATTTTATGATGTTGAAACTGAGATACAGAACAGTTAAATTGTTACTCAAGGTCATAAAACAAGTGACAAGCCAAGACTAGAATTGGAACTCAGTTGACTAGTGGAATTTGCTTTCTGAACAGACACAAACAAACACAGTACTAGGATTATGCAGTTTGTATCCTGTATTTCCTTTTGGCCTGCGTAGTGAGTTCTTACCATACTGTTTAAATTTTTTTAAATCATAATTTCTAATGCTTGCATAATAGTCCATGAAATGATTAATCATTTCATGGTATCAGACACTTTGTTTATGTTCTATTTCATTTTTTGTGACTGAATTTTGCTTTTATGAACATTTCCCCCAAATTTTGACAGTCCTTTTATTTGCTAGATCAAATTTTAGATGAATTACATGAGTAAATGATACAAAACTAAGCTCTTGACTTCAAAAGTTAATAGTAGTAAAAACAGAAACTCTGGAAAGAGATACCTCAAACAAGAAGCATTGCTTTGCTACCATTTCTCTACTTACTCCAAGTTGTTTTACCTCTTTGACTACATTCCTGAAATGTAAATAAGGAATAATCATAGCACCTGCCTCATAGTTATTATTTGGATAAAATCATTTAATTGATACAAAGATCTTGGAATCATGTCAAGCACAAAATAAATATATCAATGTTTGTAGCTATTTGGCTACATAAGGAAGACATGCAAATTAACAAGGAAAATAAAAATTACCACATCCCTAATATAATCTGGTTATTATTTTTAAGGTCACCTCCTGCATTTCACCATTCGTCTCAGACAATCCAAACTATTTGTGAGTCCCATGGATGTTGTGGCAAAATGGTTCAACACTTCATCTCCAGTCCTTTCAATGTATTACTCTTCCTACTTGTGATACTCATTTCATTTTTCCTGTTTAATGGACTCCTCAGAATCCCTCAGAACCTGACACAAATACCACCTGTCCTGAGAAGATTTTCTAGCCTTCCACTTTCTCCAATCTGTGTTATAGGCTATTTTTCTTTACTCTCATTCTTTTCTATGGAACTTGGCTGTTTCTTCTTAGTTCATCTGCTTCCATAAGCATATCAATGGTCTACAAGGTAGTTTTCTTTCTTCCTTTTCCTCTTTTGTTTTCTTTCTTTCCTTTTTTTGGCTGCCTTTGTGTGGTATGTATTAGTCTGCATTACCAACATAACATATGACAGCTAGTGAGCGAGCATTAGTTATAGAGGATTAATAAATGATTAGATGACTGAATGAGTAACAAGGGAGAAAGGAAAGAACTACCCTTGTATGTTTTGCAATTCAATTTCATTAATTCTAAACCATATACTATTGCCCACAATTGCATGTATTTGATGCTTCTAAGAGTGAAACATTAGTAAGTTTTTAATTATCTCAGAACATCTAGTATTCCTGGAATGGCTTTTTCCTCAACAAGCAATAATTTTCTTTTATTTACTCTTCTGGAGCAATCTAATCCTAAAACAATAGAACATTACCAATTATGGCATCCTCAGTTATATATTATTCAAATGGCCTGTAAATGTTTCAGGCCCAATAATGAGAAGACTATGTCAATGCCTGTGATATGTTCATACCAACAGCTAAGCCCAACAGAGCTAGCTGGCCATTGTTCCATCCCTTCCTGGTGATTACAGCATTCAGTAATTTGCAAACCTTTCTCTTTTCTTCTTGTGATTATCAGCAGGCAAAGCATGTGTTTGGCCTCTTTTCTAGCTGCTCATAAATGAATCCTTTCAGCTTCTTAATCATTTTGGTTGGTATCTGAATTTTCCCCAAATCATGAGCATCTTTCCAGCATTGAAGTCTAACATAAATGCATTATTCACATGGATATAGAGGGGATTGTGAGACATCTATTACATATGATGTGATGTCCCTTAGTGTGGGTCTCTCAGGATTGAAATTCCTTTTTGTTGTTTTTATACATCTCTAATGTCAGACTCTCTCTCTTTGGCTGCTAATCCTTAGATGTTTTTAGATCACATCTTTCCCTGTCACATTCTTTTTATGATTCTTGGGCTTATATTATCCTTTCCTGAACTACTTTACTACAAACTTGCAAGATAGTTTTCAAAGGTAGTTAAGCCTCAAAATACTGTTATGATTCACCAAGTTGGTGTCTTCTGGCACATATTTAATTGAGAAATTAAACAGATACAAATTAAGTGCTGTCACAGATGAGAAAGAAGGAACAAAATACCTATGATACATGTTGATTCTTCCTAGAACTTCCCAGATTAAAGGGTCCCTGTTCATACTATGTACTGTGTTCATATAGATCAGAGGGCAACAAATTATGGTCTGAAGATCAAATCTGTCCCACCATATTTATAATATTTTATTGTAATACAGCCGTACTCACTTATTTACATGTTGACTATGACTATTTTTGCATTAAAATGTCACACAAGTACTTGTGGCCGAAACTAAATGGTTTGCAGTGCCTAAAGAACCATATGATCCTATAAAGAAAATGTTTGCCAACTCCCAACCTAGATTATAATGTTGTCTAGTTTGTACTGAGGTTGTGTATCCAAATGGCAATGTATCAATGCCTAAGAAAGCTGTGGTTCATTAAGGAATACAGTCATATGAATGTATAATTGATACAAGGTAGATGGTTTCATATGCCAAGGTAGAAAAGTAGGACCAAAAACTGGTTGAACATGGGGAGACTGATGTTGAGAGGAAAGTCAGAGAAGTTTCATTCTTGGAAGATGTGACATTTGATTTTGGGCTTGAGGAAAACCAGGATTTTGATGGATAGAAGCAGCTGTAAAGTCAAAACCATGAAGATGTGAGAGTGTACTGTGGGTTTGAGGGATGATTACCGGCCAGGTGACTTGGAAATGTGTGAGGTATTAGGAGGCACCTGGTGAGAGCAGACAGGTAGATGGGAAAAGAGAGAGGCAATGAAAGCCAGGAAGGTAGGTTGGAGATTTCATTCAGCTCATAAAGATCTGCTAATGCTGGTTTTAGTGTGGGGAGTTGTATTAAGTTCTTTTGTAGTTATTGTGGGGTGCTGGGGTTTTTTTGTCTCCAAAAGCAATAGTCTTAGTAAAAATAGTTGTTTTCCCTCTTTATGGAAAATTACTTCTCTTTTCTTGACACTTTTCACTTCTGCACAAGGTTGATTCTCTTCTAGCCTCTCTAACAACATCTTTGAATCCTTTATGGAACCCCTCTTGTTTATTGTGTTCCTTGAATTCTTTCCTCTTCAATTTCCACTCTAACTTTACATTTTCAAAGGATTGGCTCACTCTTGTAGTTTTCTTCATATTCCTGTCTATGTTGGGGTGGCAGGAGAGGTGTGTGTGGATGGTGTATATGTTCCCTATAACAGAGATTGGCCAAGTTCTTATGAATCTCTTTTCCTCTGCCAATAAAATTAGATTTTCCAGTTCAATTGAATCTCCAATGGAATGTGGCAGAAATTGTATTGGCTACTTTAGGGCCTCTAAAATCTTCTGTGAAGTCCTTAGATTTAATCCTTTTTGCAGCTGTCTTAGTTGTAACTTGGTCAAGATGGCAACACCATAAGATGAAAAAAGCCTGGATCCCTAAAAGACTTAGGGCTACCCACTCCAAAGTTGTATGTAATGTTAATGAGAAAGAAAATTTTATTTTATGAATCTGTAGAGATTTCAGGGGGTTCTGTTTCCAAACCTCCTCAGCCTTGGCCTTTCAGTCATGCCCATACTAATTCTAAAATGTGTACAGCTAATATTTTCCAAATCAAACTCATTCAATAGCCCTTTCTAACAATTCTCATTAGACTTGTTCTCACTAACAACCCTTGTTTTACCACTCCTTCTTATGCCACTGAGCTAAACCCCTAGCCCTACCACTCGTTCTCTCCTTATCTTCATCTTTATTCATCTCTGATGAATGCACTCAACATTTCTTTTTGTGAAGCACACTAGGGTTTACTCTTTTCTCTCCATTCCAAAGATGTCATTACAATGCCAGTAATTAACACTTAGGCTTGGTTATTGTAACAACTTCCTAACTGGTCCCTCTGCATTCACTTCCTCCTGCTGGCACTTAGTCCTTTTTGCTTCTGTGAGATAAATTCAAAACACCAATTTCATTTTGAAATACATGTGCTTAAGAATTACTCTGGTGCCTATTATAGGCTCTGGTATTAACGATCTTGCACAGCATGTGTCTGTCCCAGTTATTCAATCTTGGTTCCTTTTTTCCTAACACAAACTTTGTACTTCGAACAGTTCTGCCTACCCTTGAGGAAACCAAGTTCATTGACACTGATGATTCATTGTGTATACTAATGGTTCTCAAATGGAGAAGAATGATTTTGCACCCCAAGGGACATTTGACAGTGTCTTGAGACAGTTTTGCTTGTCATAACCAAAGGTGAATGCTACTGGCATCTAGTAGGTGGAAGCCAAGTATGCTGCTACACAGCTTACAATGCTCAGGACTGCCTTCATTACAGTTATCCAGCCTGAGTCAATTGCCCACAATTCTGGTGTTATAAATCCCTGAGATAATTCAAACAAACAAACAAACAAAACAAGAAAGCCAAACCCAGATATCTATGTCTAGTGCAGTAGTTCAAACAGTGGTAATGTTATTTAAGGACATTCATCAGTATATGAAGATGGTTTTTAGTGTCCTGATTGGGAGCTGAGGAGTTGCCATTTTTTCTAGAGGAAGAACCCAAGGATGATGCTAAACACCCCACACAACCTCAAGACATCTTGCCATGGCAAAGAGTTGTCTAGCCCCAAATATTAATAGTGTTATAAGGCTGAGAAACTGTGGCCTACAGTCTTCTCCTAGCATGAAAATTCACTGCTTATTTCTCTCTTTATTGCCAAATAATTCCTCAAGGAGTAATGCAAATTCCTCCACCTCCAGGAGGAGGCTTTCTCTGCCCTTTGTATCCTATAGCAGTCTCAACTATCTTGAGAATTTGTAATGAACTTACAATTAAAATCTTCCAGTTTAGTATTCAATATATATATATATGTGTGTGTGTGTGTGTGTGTGTGTGTGTGTGTGTGTGTTTTATCTAAATGAATATCTAAATGAAATACAGAATATTTTAGGAAAAAAAACAGTATTCGTGCCACTGAAGACAAGTATTTGGCATTTATTAAGTCCCCCATAAGTTTATGTCAACTGACAAGTTTTCCAAGTAATACATAAATTCAATTTCTTTTCATAATAAGTGCTTTATATTAAAGGTCAGTGATAAAAAGTGATTACTAAAAGGAAGAAAAATTTTACTTGGGCACAGTTGTGCACAATTATAATTTCAACATTAAAGGAGACAAAAGGCCGGGGTCTGAAAGTTCAGTCCTGCAGGACCATGTCTCAAGTTTTTTTTGAAAAAAGGGTTAGAGATGTAGCTCAATGGTAGAATGACTCTAGGTTCAATACTTGGCACCATGTACACACAAAATTAACTCAGAAATTTTTATTTTTGAGCTGATAACTGATGATATACAGATTGCCCTTGATTTGATTTCGCTAAGGAAAAGAGCACATAATACTTCTATAACTCTATAACTATCTGATGGAAAAGTAGAGCCAATTAAGTGATATAAGTTTTCATGACACTAAATAAACTGTCATCTGTTGTTTAAATGGATCAGTTCAGTGGTTGAATTCAGTTAACTGCTTAGCTGTTTTGGCATTATGTTAACATTTGTTCATTTCAGTACTAAACTGGAATTTTTGGAAACTTTTGACAAACTTTCTTGAGTTGACTGTTTCATTAATTATATCCTCAGTTTCAAAGTAAAAAAATCAAGCTTGACTTTTTTTTAACTCCTACAATTTGTTTTGTTTGTCTTCAGACGTTGCAGTGTTTTCCTATAACACAAAGCCAGTTGTTCATGGGTTGAGCCATTCTCTGCCACATATTTATCCCCAGGACAGAAAAATGGATCATAATTCTACAAAGATAACCTGAATTTCTTTACAGGCTTGGCACCTTCTCTGTTCCTTGAGCAAGCACTTCCATGTAACAATGCACAAACCAAAATATATCCACATTCCCATCACTAGAATGACCTTCAAGAAGCTTTGATATTCTCTAGTAGCCAATCAAGGAGGCCTGCTGATGAGCATGTACAGAGAGAAGTTCTCTATGGAGAAAATTCACAAAAGACTATGATCAGTCAAGTGCTTTTTAGTAGAACAAAGTCAAAATGGAATTCATAAGACAATTTCAATTTTCAGCTCTTTTTCTTTCTTTAACTACACTAATCATTCATACATTCTTCCTTGAGTCAGTGTTTATTGTCTAGCTATGCCTACAGACTATTGCTAAAGCAGAATAGAACGTTTTCTGGCTGGCACAGTACTATTTCATTTCATCTAATTTAGAAGTAAAAAATTTTAATTAACTTCGGTTATTATAGTTGAGGAAATGAAGAACACCTGTGGCCAGAGTAGCCCGAGACGTGTTTCTATTACATGGAATAGAAGACTTGGACACACTAACCAAGTTGTCTTTTGTTGGCTGCTATGAAGTATACTACTACCTTCGTGATTTCCATTTT